>JBCAUA010009045.1:0-13232 GCA_038406235.1 Peronia verruculata | reverse complement strand
GATAGATAGATAGATAGATAGATAGATAGATAGATAGATAGATAGATAGATAGATAGATAGATAGATAGATAGGCATCAAACAACAGATAGCGTCACATTAATAATTAATGTAGAATCAGAGACAGAGAAGCAAAGATGGAGAGAGGAAAGATATGATAGTGTCAGTGACATAGATAAAGATGACTATAAATTGACTCCCATTTTATCTTTTTGTGCTTTGTAGGCAACGAGGCTCATAACTGATTTAAATAATAACAATAATAATAATGGGAAACGGCCTCGGAAATCCGTGACTCATAACGTGAAATCGAAATTTCAACCAGAATTATCTCTGTTATCTCATTCTGGACAATTTCTTCTCGGTCATAATTTACATGATATTTTTCTGCAATATGTAGACTTATGAAGAGTATCAGTTTGTATTTCTGCGTGCCTTTTCTACAAGTGATTTAGTTTCTTTCGTATTGTTTTGTTTTTGTGTTTCACGGGGTTTACAGCACCGATGATTTACCATTAATATTAGTTTACAATTCATATCTACGATACTTTTTTTCTGTCACTGGAGAATTGCATGCTCATTTTCATGTTCTACACTTTTATATTAATTATTAAAGTGTATTAAATATAATGTTAGCAGTAAGTACGGAGTGAGATTGTTCAATAGGCTCAGGCCACCATACTGCACCATTCTTTGTTTGGTAACTTGCCTGACACATTCATAGAAGAATTATGAGCAATATTTATGTGAATGAAAATGGCTTTCTCAAAAAAGCAATACTGTATAGGATTTGTCGCAAAGAAGGGGAGTTACCACATCCACCGTATTCCTCCTAAATTAAAACAAAAGAAATGCTCCTGTTCCTCCTTTCTTTGTTTCAATTCACTCTGAAATCTCTTGTTTCTTGTTCTCCTTACTGTCTTCTTTCAATGTTTTTCCTTTCAATGTAAATTATCTTGTTTACGCTAGAAAAGCAGAACAACAGACAGAAAATACATTTTGTGGCAACACTCCGACAAAAGGTCCATTCGATTACATGTAGACATAATGTAGATTGTGCGAATCAGAGTATTTCATGCTGTACAGATTATTTGTGGTATCTACTTAAAGTCAACAAACACACCACCAGGGCTCATATTTTATAATCCATAAATTTTAACAGTTGACGAGGGACCCAAAACAGACAAGTATTTTGCTGCACAAGGAGCGAGGTATCCGGTCTAAATATATATAAGCGTTGAATAATAGAACTCAAAAGTTATGACGAAAGTGCTCTCTCACTTCGGTGAAAGTGGCAATAAGGAAAAAGATCGGCGAATCTTTCAATATCTGTTATCATGTTTGTTCACCTTCTACTACAAATTTCTAAGCTCATCGCATTTTGAATCCTCGTGGAGAATATAAATGAATAATGACAGAACTTGAAAGATTCTGAGTAGTGCAAATGTGCAATAAATGATATCCAGGATCCCCATATGAAAAAAAAAAACAAACCATGGTTGGGTAAGAACGTGATGAATAAATGAAAGTCTACTGCATTTTTTTTTTTTTTTTACAATAATCAGAGATGAATCCTTTGTCAGCGGTGTGCAACCTTTGCAGATGAGAGCGCTGTGGCAAATAGAATCATCCTCTACCAGACACGAAGTCACTGACTTACGATAATCTAGCCGTCGTGGTTTAATTTATTGACATGTTAAAAGAGAAAAAGGTGGAGAGAGGGGAGAGCAAGCCCCTTCCCTATACATTTGGTTGTCAAGGAATTTGAATCATTTTGAGCCAACGGAAATAAAAGGCTTGAAAGTGTTAGTCATGAACGCTAAACATAAACATTTCTAGCCTGTGGCAGACACGTGAGGGGGGGGGGGGGGTGAAGTGTGATGACAAATTTTCTCTGGTGTAGCTCAGCAACCAGCGTACTCTGCCGATACATCACAAAACGGACCGATAAATTGTAAGAAAATCTGATCGTGTAACTTCCTGCCTGCCAACAAACAGTACTCACTTTCTCACGTATCCTTTTCTAAAAGATCTGAGACTGAAATAACTTCAGTGTAAAAAAAAATAGACTGAATGAAAATAAAAAGTTGTATTGTAAAAGCTCCTGAAAAACACTTTTTACAAGAGATCCATGTTTTGATACTTATTTTACTTTCAGAAAAGTTATTTTTCTAAAAGATTATGTAAGAGAATGACATGGATGAATTCTACATTGTGTGTGTGTGTCTGTGTGTGTGTATGTGTGTGTATGTGTGTTGTTGTTGTTGTTGTTGTTGTTGTTGTTGTTGTTGTTGTTGTTGTTGTTGTTGTTGTTGTTCTTGTTGTTCTTGTTCTTGTTGTTCTTGTTCTTGTTGTTGTTGTTCTTGTTCTTGTTGTTTCCATGCCTCGCTATAGGAAATCGAGGTCGTGCAGTCTTATGAAAGTAAAAGAGAATTGAATGGAGACAGAAATGGGTTGTTTCCATTTTAAAGAAAAGTTAAATTCCATATTAAGTCGGATGCAAATACAGACCTACTGACGTAGACAAGATAAACGTGTTTATTCCTCAAACTCTTCGTGGGCCGAGAAGACAGCATTAATTTTGCTGATAACCGATTCTGCACTTGTGTTATTAAATGGAAACAGAGAAAAGAAAAGACCATTAATTTTGCAACGCATGAAGTAGTTTAGCAGTGATGATCCGTACTGTGCCAATGCCAGAGCGTGCACTTGGTAAGAGAAAAATACATTTTTTCATTATGAAATGCATTACAGACTTTCAATGGGGATATCCACTTTTTTTTTTTTTTTTACATCGTTTTAATTTATCGATGAATTCTCCCGGGTATAATACTAACAAAACTGCACATTTGCTTGTTCCTCTGTTACAAAATCAAAATGATTTTTTTAAAGAGATTATTTTCTTCTATTTTAAATTTATCGACATTACTTTAGAGATCATAATATATATATATTATATTAATTTAAGCTTACCCGTGTTTTGTAAAACTATGACTGTATAGACAGGCTTGATTTGTCAGAAAGTACGTTAACTATAAGGTTTCGTGTTTTTTATTTGATCCATCAATATATGTAATCGAGCCCAAAAACTTTCAGGCTTTTTTTTTTTTTTTTGTTCTGGCATTTCATTACTCCCAGATAGAAATCACCCGACGTTTTCTATAGTTTACTTCTCCCTAGAGCATCGATTGTCCTCGAAAATGTGACGTGTTTAGAGTGTGGCAGTTTTGTTCTTTTGTATATTTACTAGAAGAGAACCCACGGCCTCCGTGAGAGATTTTTTTTTTATTTTTTATATAGATTAAGGAGTCATTGCCGTGCGACTCAAGACGTATGACAGACGTGCGCACCTCGATGTTAGTATTTTGGTTGATTAAACTGGATGTTTCTTAAAGAAAACGTGTTTTAAACGCATCATCCCTTAAAGTATATGGAAAAGGGTGCGGGCCTCAATGTTGATAGTAAAGTTGATTACAATGAATGTTACTCAGAGAAAAGGTGTTTTTGAACCCGTCATACTATCGAACGTACAATTCCGATCAAGCAGCCTCGCGAGTTTATTATTCAATTACTACCGCATTTGTAGAATAACGTCAAAGATGATACGTTTTTTTTTTTCGGGTTTATGTACATAAGAACACAGATCCATATGCAACAATGCTGTGTGCCAAATTTCTTATAGCGTATGGATCCATTCAGCAGTTTTCGAGTCTCTAAGTCTACTGTGGGTTTTCTTGCAATTTTATAATATAGATTCGTGTCAGCAGCTGTTTTCTGGCGAAGGACATGAAGGCACAACACTGCAGGGTGACTGTCTTTACAGGTTACAGGCTGTTTCGGCTGTAATTACCAACTGAAGCAGTGACAGCAGCCCCAGCAGCAATAGGAACGTCGAAACACGAAGAACGACAGCAAGAACACGAGATCAACAACAACAATTATATATAATATCAGCATTCTACTTATATATAGAAAACGTGTAAATTTCATATCCCTTGCTTTTATGAGATTAAACCTGTTGGTTAAAAATGGTCCTCGAGGCCACTTTTTCGCGAATTTGAAAGGATTTGTGACATGGTAATAGTGACCTGCCCGGTCATTTAATGGAAATCAAAGTGTCACAGTGCATTTCAGAGGTATGTTCATAATATTTTTCCTCTTCTTCTGTTTGATGATACAGAAACAAGTAAGCAATAATACAGGCTTTCGTCGTCAGAACTCATGAAGGAAAATGTCTTCACCCTCTTGTAATCTAATCATTTGTCTATAAATATACTAATGTTTGGTTCAGTCTTTTTAAACTATTATGGGGATAACCCTGCCCTAAGATATGCAGCTTCCCTACTTGACCGTTATTAAAATCATTATTCATACAGAGTGTAATATTTTACACAATATCACATTTAAATTCCATTCTATGATTTCGTTAATTAAACAAAGTTGTATTTGAACCGCTAGAAACTGGTTTGTGGGAATTGTCCTCCAAGGTACACTGTGCAGAAATTGGATGACAAGATGCTCTACTTGAACACTATGTGTGTCAGTGGCACAAGAAATGAGAGAACAACATTATTAGTGCACAGTACTGCACACAGACTGGCTTTGCGCAAAGTTCATCGATCGGGTCTTATGTCACCTTATCCTAAATCTGGTCTAGAATTTGCACTAGTAACACTAGCTTGCTGAGGACACTGAAAAAGACAAAGTAGAGACGATCTCCCTTACTGATAAAAGCAAGCCCTATCCTGTCTGACTGTGCACTGTTCAGAGATCACTCATTCTTAGATTCCTTCTTGCACGCCTACATAAATAAGATTTAACAACATTGACGTAAGCTTACACCTGTCGAGCCTCTTTCACTACTACAGAAACTCACAAGTCTTAACGCCGTTGTTGTGTTTCTGATACTGAGTCTCGTCCACAAGCGTTCAATTTTTGCTTATACAATTGTTGTTTTTTTCAGGTTACCGTTGTTTATGTGCTACTTGCTGTTGTCCCTTTTGGCCGTTGTTGTTGTGTCTGTGAGTGCTATTATTGTGGTGACAGAGTCACTCTGATAGTTTCCACCTACCTCCATAAGAGAACAAGTCACTATAGTCTCACCCATTACTAAAATAACAAAACTGATGAGACAAGTCAAAAGCTTATCCTAGACTTATTTTATCCCATTATACGTGAAAGGCCAGACTTGTCCAATACTAAATTATTTATTATTACTTCTAAATCCATAAGCTCCAGCATTTTATCTAGTCTCTGGCGACCCACAGAAATGTCTGGAATCGTCTTTGCTCTTTCTCACTGAAACACGTTTAACTTTTGCTCTCTATGCCACATTAGTATGTTTTAATATGTCTTAAGGAAATAGCTATGAGTCCATGTGATTTTGAGCTTATGTGTGCGCGTGCGAGCGTGCGTGCGTGCGCGCGCGCATGTGTGTGTGTGTGTGTGTGTGTGTGTGTGTGTGTGTGTGTGTGTGTGTGTGCATGCATTCCTCTTGGCTCTGATTGTGACTCTAAATCTTGACAAATTTATCAATATTGCATAGAGAAAAATAATATGATATTATGGATGAAAACAGGCGTCTAACAAAATCTGGCGTTAAAACTAAACGTGAAATAGTTCACATTTTTTTTTTAAACTGGCTCTGAACTTTGTGATTGGGATGACACTTCTATGGTTCTTTTTTGTTTGTCCAATGGTAGTTTAACATGACCTGAATCAGAAATAAACCATAGAATATCTTTGGCAAGAGACGTGTGCTACCCAGCCAGCGCCTAAGGGAATGGCTGTGATTGCATGGAAGCTGTCTGATGTTTGTGTGTGCTTTTGAAGCGGGTGAAAGGAAGGAGAGACCATGTACGAACAAGTGGGGACGGGTGGTTTTTATGAAAATGGAGAGGATTGGATGGTTTATATTGGTCAGGTTGGTTGGTTGGTTGGTTGGTTGGGTTGGGTTGGGTTGGTTGGTTGGGTTGGGTTGGTTGGTTGGTTGGTTGGTTGGTTGGTTGGTTGGCTATTTGACACAGTGTATTATTTGTAAACATCTAGACATGCACGTAACATCAACTAGTCTGTCTGTAATTGGACAGGATTGTAGCAATTCAGTGCTCAATGCTTAGGCCATGGCCATAGTGCATCTGTGTCTGTGTTTAACTATAGCACTGCAACTGCATAATTTTATCTCATGGTGCGAGCTTGCAAGAAGCAAAATAGCGCAGGCGGGAATAACAGAAAACGCGAGCTGACACGCCAGCTGGCCACGTGATCAGACCCAGACGCACTGCAGCTGGGGACAATGAAATTAAAGAGTTTGGCCTATGACTATAAGCGGCTGCAGTGCGAGAGCTAGACAAAGACCATGGTTATGGTTTTTATAACCTTTTCAACCTCCTATAGTGGTGGTTATCTCAACTGTCCACAACCGTGGTAAAAAAAATAAGAATAGTGTTATGTGATTCACTTTAGACAAAGACCAAGGAGCTTATTATACTCTTTATACTGGAGAGCCACCTGATGACGTCACACATGCCGAGTGTGGAGCCATACCCATGAGGGAAAAACATTTAGTTAACGCTGTTGTTATTATGTTACCAGGTGTTCATGAATTTCACAAATGAACGAAATTCACACTGTCATTATCTCATGATTGAAAGTCTGTTGTATTCTGTCCTTGCTGTAGCTCTCGATTTATATATTTAAAAAAATGAATCCGTTTCTTTACTAGAAAAGATTTACTAGATCAGAATAGTGATTAACTCCACGCATAGCAAAATAGCAACGCCTCCATGACCATGGCGTCCAGTGTTGGCACGAGAGACACATGGTGCCTTGTTAAGGCGACGTCATTAGTCCGCTCTTCAGTAAATAATAAGCTTCTTGACAAAGACACAGGTGCAATGTGGCCATGGCCTTAGTAGGTGCGACATGTGCTTCGTGTGGCAGGGACAGCAAGAGCTAAGACTCAGGACTAGGAAACCATGAGATTATCAGTTATCAGAAACTGAGCACTATTAATCTTTCCCATTAGTTTTCACTTTGGCTTGATATATGAGGCTCATTTATCTGACATTAATTTTAAGTGTGTATGTGTGTGTGTGTTGGGGGGGGGGGGCGAGGGAAAGGGCACTCCTGAACTTTTTCTTTTTTTTTTTTGTTCAGATTGTTATTGTCATTATTAATGATAGGCTATTTTAACCATTTCTATCGAATTCGGGATGTCGTATTCGAGGAGAACAGTAAAAAAAAAAAGTGATTTTTTTTCAAACGATTGCCATGGCAACGCCGCCATCTTGGATTTTAGTATCTCTAAGATGGCTAACTTTAAAATCGATCTTCTCCACCAAATTTTAACCGAACTTGATGAAGCCCAACATGTTTGACATAAAAGCTACATATTTTCAGTCATTTTTAGGCATAACAAACTTTTCTACAAATTTTTGAAAAATTTTCTTTTAGTATTTTTTTCATACTAAAAACCTGTATCCCTCCAATACTTTCCAATAGAATCGGACATCCATAAGTTTTTGTTTGTTTGTTTGTTTGTTTGTTTGTTTGTTGTTGTTGTTGTTTTTGTTTTTGTTTTTGTTTTGTTTTGTTTTGTTTTGCTTTTGCCTTGTTATGAATTCTCTCTCCAATTTTGGTTACAATCGGTTTAAAAACTTTTTTTTTTTTTAAGTACATAGCAAAATATTGACAAAAAACTGATTTGAGAAAAACGAGAGGGTTTTTTTTTTCGGCTTTTAGCATCAAATCTGCTTTATATACGAGCCCTCTGTCTCCATGACCTCTGGGTCTTATATATATCATATATATAGTACAAGTACGGGACCTTTTTTTTTAAATTGGAACAAGTGCACTGAAAATTTGACATGACTACAGGACAAAACAATACAAATAAAAAATAATCAAGGTTATTTTTCCTAATATGTTAAATTTTTCAGAAATTTGAGATTTTGAAGTCAAAATTTTGAAAAATCATTGACTTGCTTAGTATCAATTTTAAAAATTTGTAGGAAAAGGGCCAGTTATCAAAAATCTGTTAATTTATAGAATGAGATATTGAACTGAATAACAGGTAGGCCTATGCAAAATTTCAAGCAAATTGGTTGAAAAATGTAGAATTCTATTTTAGTGAAGTTACGCAAAGTTGAATAATCAAATTCAAGATGGCGGCCGTTGCCAAGGTAACCATGAGTGATTTCAACTTCTTTCTCCGTCGTTTTCCCCTAATTTAATGTTAGGGTTAAAATCATCATTCCCCAGCGGTTTCCAAAATGACTCCTAGGACCACCCCCATCCACCCCCCAACCTCCCTCCCGCCCCCAGCCCCCCTGATCCTCTCTTTAAAAAGACAACAAAAAAAAAAAACAAGTTATATACATGTATTGAGCTTTAGTAACGTTTGCAGGTTTGTTACTGGTAGAAACAAAAAGCCTCATAAAGAACAAGGTTAAAAACACTACTGAAAGTCTGACTTGTGAAAGTTAGATCTACACAGTTTTAGGCGGTTCAATGCGTAGCCTATATTTGCTAAGAAGAGAAAAAAAAATAAGCTCTCAGAAGGAGGACTTTACCATAAATAAGCCAATTGAATACTCTTGAGTGGATTTATCATGAATATTTTATGCAGAACCGAGATTTGAATTACCGTCTGATTTTGAAATGGTTTACATGCTAGATCAATGACAACCGGGAGTCTTCCGTTCATCTGTATGTATATACACATATAGCGTTTTACATAGTGTTGTAAATCTGAAGCATGTCCATAAGATCACTCCGACATAGAAAATAATAATGTGCTGCTTGTTAAACTCATTGTTCCCGATTCACTTCATGGAGAGATTTTGAGGAAAGTTATGTTTACAATTTTTTTTTTTGTTTTTTTGTTTTAAACATTAGTTCTTCCTCTTTTTTTTCCATCTCCCTGTTTCTCTTTCTCTCTCTCACTCACACACATACACATACTGTTTCTCCTCTTTTCTCCCTTTCCCTCTCTCCCTTCTACTCTGTTTTGTTCTCTTCATCTATATCTTTTTCGCCCTTTTTTAATTTGTCAGGGGTATCTTCTTATTGAACTGGTAATATTCAGATGTTCAAACAGAGCAAGAGACAAAATATAAGAGAAGGCAGAATAAAGAAACGCAACATTTAAAGTAAAATAACAATTTATCAGCAGCTTGACCATTTTTCTTTTGATCAAAATGGTTTGTTGTTTGTCATAATTTTTTTGTCATTACAATGATTATCCTAAAATTGATTCATGTCGTTCCAAAATCAGATAGAACGTGTCTAATCAGACGTCATTTTTTCTTTTGGCCAAACAGTGCCCAGCATAAAATATTTATTTGACCAAGAGCTGGTAGGGGATCAAAGTTCTTGATGGAGAAAGCTTTTCTGTCCACGTCAAACAAACTTTACCACACAGATCAACCACACCATTAAATATCACAGAATGGTATTATGACACCCCAAGATCTCAAAGATTTTGTTATTGAAGTACAAAGGACGTGGAGCAGCTTTTAAAACAAAATAGAACTGTCCACGGAAAAAGTTGAATATTCATAAGCATGCAGTAAAACAATTTTAATGATACACTAACTGAAAATGTTTCTCCTTTTAAAGCCTATGTTCTGAGTTGTTTATTCAATGTGTTGTTAACTTTCAGTCTATTGCCGCGTGTCTAATGCGTCACTCAAGGCCATAGGGGATGAAACTAAAATTTAGAAACAGAGAATTGATAATAATTACCGTTAATCTATATAAATCACTTTCAGTTTATATCGACACGGGTGACAGTTAATGTTATAATATTAATTCATGGAATATGATTATTATCAGGTCATTTCTACAGCAATCCTCACCTGACACACACAGTAACAGCATGCCAAAATCAATGTTTTCCACGGGTGATACTCACCGGAACACATGTGGCGAAAACACTTCCAGTGTCACAAGGAAACTGTAGCCGATAACTGTGGGACATCAACTCTGACAACAGGAAAGCGATGAAAGATTAATATGTGGAAGTGAATATAGAACAGTGTGCAAGGCAAGGAACAAGAATGCAAGATAAGCTGTGTTGGGGAGGGACAGTGGATCTTGACAACATAAGAACACCAGTCACCATAATGATCATCATCGCCTGTCACCACCATAAACACACAATAAATAGACTGACTTTGAAACAGGCCAATCCTTAACTCTTGGAGCAAGCAAGACTTGTAATATGCCCGTTCAAATGTTCTTTCAACAGGGGTAGCTAGTGATGATGGTGCGCAGCACCCATTGGTACACTGTTCTAAAAAAAAAGTCATTTTACTTTTGTGTTGTCGTTTTTTTTTGATGTCACTGAAATGTTGGTGGAGTCTCACTCTTAGGGCATATTCTCGCGTACTTCATCCAAGCTAATCCATGGTTCCTTGAGGATTTTTAATGCACATAGAGGTTCATGGGAGGATGAGTGTGGTTGCTTCCAGAATTGAAAAAGAAATAATTACTTTGTTATTGTTTCCTAAATTTCCTTCTTGTGGTCACCAGATAGAATGTATGGACATTTTCAAGGATTACAAACTTGTAAGTTGCCCTGTTAACGTACATGAAGTATGTTTGAGCATCTGCTTCTTATTGCTATCTGATATAACTGATAACTTCACAGTTATGACAAATACATTAAAGAATCTCAGAAACCATCTGTCGCAGTTGGACTGAAATCGGCCAGGCCAAGAGGACACAGGAGTGAGAAGATAGAGGAGGAAAAAGATAAAAATCCAAGTAAGCATCTCTCAACCATGTTCAGTTTGCAGGGGTAGGACTGATCTTTCCAGTATTGGCCTTTGTGACCATGAAAGGAAGCGCTCCTCTGAATCTAAAGGATGTATTATACAGGTCATGTTTGACAACCCATCCATCCACATTACTTTCCATCAGTGGTATGCTGAAATATTCCAGATGTTCCCATCACTCTGACATCACCTACCTGAAGAAAACGTATGACAGTTGCTGTTGTTGGTAAGGTCTGCATCAATGCAAACAGGGCTTGGACTCTGTCGGTACAGATTCTGGAATCATAATTATGAAAACTAAAGATGTAAGAAATGGATTTTTAAAAAGCCTGGATCATTTTTTGAGGACTAAATTATAGCAATGAGTATACACACTGTGCAGATTATAAGATGTGAAAATCGTAAACAAAAATGACATGAAAAAGACAATTTTTATTGTGAAATAAAAACTAGAAAACTCATTGCAGTGGTGAAAATGACTATCTATGTACAGATCAGAATTTGAAAGTAAATTTGAAACTAAAAGAAAATTACAGCATTACAAAATCTGATGTTCGTAATGACAACAGCAAAGCTAATACTGTAGAATTGCTTGATTTGCATTGCCTGCAATTTGCCTGTTTAATTGCCGGCATTATATGATTGCATTTCAACACAAATATGCATAACATTCTAATACAGAAATATACTGACAGACTTAAAAAAACGCAAAATTTAAAAATGATTCTCATGTCAAGTGTTGCATTTTTAAACTCCGTCTAATCATAAAGAATATTTCTACTAAAAACAAGGCATCTTCTTAGACAAATAATAATAATAATAGAGAGTATTTATATAGCGCTTATCCCCGTAATTACAAGCTCTAAGCGCTTTACAATCTACAAATGAAGATTTACTATTACCATATTTTTATTATAAGACCCCATCAAACATCTGATCAATATTGTATCTTCTTTGATGTTGTTTATTGGTTTTTGTTGTTGTTTTTGAGAACGCCCTCCATCATGGTTATCAAATAAACTTATATTGATTATTATTCAGACAGAGTCTTGACTATTTTACCAGAATTTCAGCATTCACTACCCTCATTTTCATTTCGATGATTATCGCCATTGTCATTGTCATCATCATCGTCCATCAGTGTCTTCAGATGCATGAAAGATTTTTATTCAGGTCGATCCTGAGACAGCTTAGTATTTCATGCCAAGAGTAAGTGCATCCTCAACTGGCTTATTTACAGATAATTATTCCTTTTTGATAAATTTCCTGTACAATCTTTGATCCTCCAAATCACTTACTTTTTATATATATATATATATATATATATATATATATAGGAATACATTTTAATACAAAAATGTATTCTTCTGTGTCCTAATAAGCACATGAAGATCTTGACATATTTTCGATGTGGTGTAGTTGGTATAGCAAACCCAAGATCTTTAATCTAAGGTACTGATCTTGTTGAAAATGTTCCATTTAAGCCTATCAAGGGCTGAAAACACAAGATAATATCCATGTACGTGCCTTGAGGTATTTTATGCTTCAACAATTGTCACTCATTTACAAGTATAAGTCTGACGTATGACAGGATGAACTTTAATTAACATAGTCTTCATGGTGATCATGGTTACGGGGTTTCTAGTTAGACTAGATATTCTCCAAAGCAAATAATAAAATCGTCGAATATAGAACATCATAGTGATATCCAAAAAGGAAAAGAGCTTTCCGTGAACATCTAAAATGTGTTGAAAAAGGCCTCTGGCTTATGATATGGAAAGTGAAATTCTAAATGGAAGAGCAGTGTTTGTAGTCTCTTTGTTTATGGCATAGCAAAAGGGATGACTCTGAGATAGAGGCATTCTGGCCTGCTTTGTCACAGTACCTGTCCATGAAAAACTATTATCTATATTTTTTAATATCCATAGTTTTTTAGATAATGGAATGATACAGTTGGGTTGCCTTTCAAAATTGTGGAAAGTTATACATGAATAGATGAGGATATTATTAAACTGTGATGAAGGAGGTCAGTTGCTAAAGTACATTAACCTCATATTCTCTATGTGCAAATCCTCAAGCAAGTTTGGTTGTTTATGTGAGGCATTGAATTCTAAATATTACACCCACAGGAATTCTAGTTTCTGTCCATCCCATTCATAGCAAGGGTGATGCTTCAATGTTTACCTCATATTCTCGTTGCAAATCATCAGGCAATGTTTGATTGTTCTTCTCACTGTCTGTGGCTTTAAGCGCCAGTGCACTAGCCTCTCTCAGACTCTGACGACTCAGAAAAGCTTCCACTAAGACACGGTAGAGATAAATATATTCACCCTGTGGACACAATATAATGCAACTGCAGTTTACACTAATCTCTTAATCTATCTATCTATCTATCTATCTATCTATCTATCTATCTATCTATCTATCTATCCATCTATCTATCTATCTATCT
>JBCAUA010009034.1:0-13233 GCA_038406235.1 Peronia verruculata | reverse complement strand
TCTCTCTCTTTCTCTCCCACCCACACACACCGCAGTTCTATAAGTGGAACACGCAATCCTCCTTTTGTGCCAGATGAAAGACTTCACGACACGAGAGAGAGAGAGAGAGAGAGAGAGAGAGAGAGAGAAAGCGGTATAGACTTCCATAATAATGGTCCTGTTGTTACACAAGCACCAGGCTGATATGGAACTTGAGCACTTTGATATGACAAAAAGCTGTATGTAGTCTAGAGTCTGGCAGACCGTGGTAAAATAATTCATAAAATAATAGTGGTAATGAAAGTTGAAAGGGTTAATGGCCGTTTGCACATGTTAAAACTAAATGCACTTTACTTAAGACACCCCCTCCCCCTTTCCGAAAAAAAATTTTGGACAAAACAGGTAAATTTCTATTTAAAAGATGTACATCATGGGGAGTGGCACTAATATCTACCGATAAACTTTCCAAGTATTGATAAAATAAGTAACTAGATAAAGCCTTAAAATAAAAATGTTGCTTGCGAAGGATGGATGGATGGTTGGGTGGATGAATGAATGAACGAACAAATGGATGGATGGATGGATGGATGGATGGATGTTGCGTTATTGCTTGCTTTACTGCACAGGTTTCATGGATGTTGTTTTGATTTCTTCAGAAATTCTTAACTTCATTTGTTATAACGGATGGTATCCCTCCCCCCCTCCCCCCCCTCCCCCCCCAGCTTTCCCGTGTTTCTATCTGAAAAAAAGCGTCTAATATTTTCGTCGTTGTAATTTGATCAGGTTGATGTATCGAGACAGAGTTAAGTCCCACGGTCGGAAAAGTGAAAACATGAAATGACAATTCGAGCGTGTTGTGCTGTTTACTTCAGAAGTTCTTTGTTTTGACGTTAGATTTAAATCTTTTCATGGGTTCCCACTGACATTGTAAGCTCTGCTTTCTGCTAAAGGCTCTTTAGAAATTCACTTGGAACCGCTATGGATGAAACAGTAGCTGCAATGAGTCAAGCTCTGAGAATGCTCTTAAATCTCTGAGTTGGATAAATAACATCCTTATACACCAGTATATTGGTATAATTAAGTTGTATGAAAATACCATTTGTTCAGTCTTTTTCATTTATTTATTTATTTATTTATTTATTGTTGTAGTTTTTGTGGCCTACTCAAGAACTGTAATTATGTAGATACATAGTTAGATGTTTGACCAAGACTGTACTCGTCGCTCGTGAACTAAGGCATTGTCATTTTGGAGCTTGCAGACATTTGATGTCAGTTGTACCAGCGACCTTATAACACCAGGTAATGTAAGGTCTCTGGTTGTCAGCTGTGCGATATCATAGGGAAGTTTGATGATACAAAGGAAGCATTAACAAACGGATGCACTAAGGCGGACTGTTTTACAGTATAACGGTGTATCCCTCATGTAGTTGATATTAATCCAAGCCATAAAATTGTGACCTGAAAGAAATCTTTGAATAAACTTGAGACACCGACTTGCCAGCCATCTCAGCACTCCTACACCTCTTTCACAGTTTCGAGTTCATCTGGTGCATTCGTCCCAGCCTTTCTCAAAGTTAGAAAATAGACCGCTTATTCTGTGTGAACGGGAGAGGTGTGTGTTTTCTCACTCTGCCAAAATAGCTCAGGTAAAAATCGGATGATGAAGAACACACAGAGGCCGGGTAATATTTCGAACCACTCAAAACTTCCAAAAGAAGAACAAAAAAAAAAAAAAATGATCAATTTAGGGCACCATTGTTGGAATCGTTCTGACTGTACGAAAAAGAAAAACAAACAAAACAAAATGAATAAAGAGATAAATAGATAAAATGCAGGAGACTTTTGTCAGTACGAGTGGGAAAAAAAAAACTGTCCATTCATACACTGATCATGAGAGGTTCCCTTCCCAGTAGTGGCATCGTCATACGATTCTCTTCAATTAATTGTATTGCAGCTCTGATCTTTTAAGCGTAATGTCTTTCACAAAGGAACAATTCGCATCAAAGGACACACTATTATTCCAGTGTTTTTGTGTTGTTCTTTTTTGGGGTGGGGGGGGGGGAGCATGTTCATGGGTTAACTTCCTCTCCAATCCATCACCTTTTTTCCCGACACAAACTGTTCTTTTAGTACTGTCAAAGTGAGATCTTATCATGGGTTTAACGCTAGCTCTAAGCCCATACCTAACCGTAGCCCGAGTCAATATTTTTGCGTTACCCGATAACACCAAGAACTCGTCAGGATTTGTCATAAAACACCAAGCAGGCACTGTAGGCGAGAAGAGATTTAAGATGTCTCCCCCATGAGTGCCGGAAAGTTGATATGGCTTGCCATCAATTTCCTCAAGAGAAAACTCCTGCTTCATGTCTACTTATGTAAGGTGGGAAAAGCGGGAGGTGTAGAGTAAATGGAGTGTAAAGGGGTGGAGGTGGAGGGTAGGGGGACAGGAGAGAGAATAGTAAGCAACCGTGTAGTATGAAGCTGAAAATATAATTGTGTCGTCGGCATGAAAGTTGTGGATTAGAACTTAGACTAAACTTAGACTGCGCGAAGTATGAGGGTTCCTATTAGTGATAGGGGATGCAAATAAATTTGATAATGGACTTATATTGAAAATTATTACGGCAATAGTTAATGGCCTGATTGATCTAGAGATTACAGAGATCTAATGAGAATTTAGGGTAAGCATGCGGGTCTCTTCAAAGCGAACACAGAGGTTAAACTTGAGGACTTTTAGTTTTAGTTTGAGGATCACACATGGTTTATCTCCCCTCCTACCTTCATTGTTTTTCAGATAAACACTGTTTCCTTAGTAATCAGGCACGGTTCCATTTCTATCACTAGCCCTAGTTATAACCTTGTACTCCAGATCTGAACTAGATTTGGCATCCTAGAGTCATTATCGTCGTAATATAGCAAGGAACTCTTTATTGATACAAACACCATAAGTCACCAAAATCACACTGGGGATTTTTAGACTTTCAGACTTTTATCGTCTTAGTGCTAAGGATTCTTATATCTTGAGACGCGCGAGACAAACGTCTAAGAATAGGGCTATGTTTCTGCATAGGGATATCACTTCATTTTATGTCTGTGAGGTTCCTGTCTGTTTCCAGTTCATTTTTTGTCATTTTCATGTCTTTATTTCCATCGATTTTCCGGACGGCATTTTGTTGGGCCATCACCTCTATAGTGACGGTACATCATGTAACCAACCACCCGCATATGAACGGAAGGGGAGGGGGGAAATTGTATTGGTGTGACCGTAAACTTTGTTGTGGGGGCGGGGAAGTGGGGTGGGGTGAGTTTGTACCTGGAGGAGTGTACAACTAAGATCCTATATCAAAAGCTGAACCGCCTGCCTGTAGTTCAGTATTACAGGAGTCCCGTAATCTCCAGATAAGGCGGTTATCTGAGGAACTAACCCGTCTGTTCTTCTTGCCTGTCTTCTCTACAGATCGGAGATCACAAGCTGTATGGTCAAGATGAACGCCGCACTGATAGTGTTAGCGGTCACCACCGTTGTCTTCCTGGGATCTTCCTCGGCTGGTAAGTAGCGGTCAGTTATACCGTACTGTGATACCGGATTTTTAGTGGCTATGATACGTGTACAGAAGTTTTTTTTTTTTTTTCCTACATATTTGAATGATTTGGCACCATCTACATGGTTCATTATGATTAACCCTTTGCTTGACAACAGCGACCCAGTACATCCATTTTCATGAATTATAAATAGGTAAGGTAATAAAAAAAGCTGATGCTATAGGTGTTCGCTCTGAAGAAATATTCATTTTTTGAGGCTTTAAAAAGTCTCGAAATGTCTTAACATTTTTTAAACTCACCCAGATTCGATACGGTTTTTCATCTGTGGCAACGAAAGGGTTAATTACCCAAGCAAAGAGACGATCTAATTCACATGTAAACTCTTCCTTGTGGCATAAATGGTGGTTTGGTCAAACCTAGCGATATTTGATCTCATATTGTGATCATATCACAGATAATAAGGAACATACAGCTACACATGATGTAGGCCCAAATGTGTGTTAAATCAACGTAAACATATAGAACTTATTGTACTATTGCTGTCATCTGTGAAGCCGTGGTTGGAAAATAATTCAAGTGTGTAATACTCTGAAAGTGGCTAGTTAGAAGATGTGATTTTATGTAGTTATAAGTGATAATGTGCCTGTCAGGGCACTAAACTACATGATGAAGCTATTAAGTGGCCAGATTTATAATGTCCCAGCGAGTGCCATTTCCTGCAGTATGGTCTAACAGGTGCAGTTTTATCACTTTTTTTTTTTTACAGCCCATTAAATTCAGCACCGTTCTGCAAAATTGTTTCTCTTTCCCTGTTTGAACAAATGGGTTAAACAATAGCGACGTGAAATTTTACGCTGAGGGTTTGGGGACAAGACCGTGTTGTTAACTGCAATATCCGTACAACAGAACATTGCGTGTCAAAGCTGAAAATTGCTTTACATTGCCTAACCCTTTTCGTGAAATTGTCGTTAAAGATCACTTTAACACTTTGCATGGTAAGCGCAATACTAAACATTTCTGAAATTCGTAAAAGTGATGAAAGACCTCCATATTTGTATCTTTAAACTATTCGAATCTTCCCTAACTCTGTTTTTCTACCTGACGTTTACTGACACCATGAACGGTTCTTGGATGTGTTCTAATGTCTTAGCAGGGAAAGAGTTAAGCTTTTCTTTTTTGCTGAAAATATTTTTCTGTTGTCCTGGCGTGCGTTAGTCGAAATCAGACATGTTATTTACTGTATATACAATGTAATTGCATTGAATTAGCCGCAGCTGGGAGGATGGGCCGGCTGTAAATTCTGCCTGCAGTTTGTAAGGCACTGGTTTAAGTAAGACGCCGGGCAAACTCTGGCCAAATCGTGTGCTAACTCAGTAGAAATTCTAACATTATTGGATACATATCTTACAGGACTGGTGTTTGTCCGGTGGTTATTAGAGAGACAGATTTATACCCTCAACAAACCTGACACAGACAGCGTAACTCCGTTTGTTAAATGGAAACTGATGGGACTGAGAGCATCGCCAGAAGATTTTGTTCATTCCTGTAATAGTCAAGTGAAAATTGCACAGACCTTACAACATTAACTCTTGGACCACGGAGTTATGGGTTATAGTATGTCCTCAAATAAAAATTAATTCTCGGACTGTGTCATTTGTGTTTCTTAGTGAATGCAAAGCTGTTTCTGAGCAGATGAAAAAAGTGGACAAACCTTTCTTGCAAACAGCCATTCAGAGTTTGATTGTGACAGACGTGAAAGGTTTAAAAAAAAAAAAAAAAGGAAGGAAGGAAGGAAACAACACACAGCAAGCAGTGTCGATACCTAATCTTCGCGCGATGGCTCTATAAATAGTAATACCTCAATTTCATGCAGATTTAGATGTTCCCATAAAAGAGTGACATTTGAATTTCATTTGGCCTTAGATGTTCTTTTAAAAGAGGGAGTATTGAATTTCATGTAAATTTCGATGTTCCCACATTATTAGAAGGAACACTTCATTTCCTATAAAGGAGGGAACATTTGAATTATTTGCAGATTTAGATATTCCTGCCGTTTTCTAGTCGATATCTCAGCTTTTTGGCCACATGAAATTGGCCTGTCTCTGTATCATTTGTGTCGCACTCAAGATTTAAGCTATTCCTCAAGCCAGGGGCAGGAGACAGGAAGCAAACAATGGCAGCAGTAAACCAAGGGCTTGCTTTAATCTGTGTCATGTTTATCTTCACCATGTTGCCGCTGCCTTACCCCCACTAACAACGGTACACAGCTGAGAAATTCAAACTAATTAGCTATTGCAAAATGCCAGTGAAACAAAAGTTATGGCATTGACATAAAAAGAATTATGTTCTCTGAGTTAATGTAACTTAGAGTAAATATGATTTTTTTTTTTTTTTTATCGCAGTGTGTCACAAAAAATGTTGGTTTGTTTTTGGGATTTCCACATGAGGTAGGGATTGTAAATTATTTCAGTGAATTTCACTGGATGACATGACATATGATGACATATCAGTATGGCTACAACAAACATCAGAGGGAATTGTTACATGTAATTCGTTTTGACATGTTACTTACTGTTGACATGAACTATTTTCCTGTATCTTTTCCATGTTTGTAAACTCTGTGCAGAGGAGCAGGGAAATGACGTGACATTACGATGTAAGATCTATATAGATGTGATAAAATATTCACTTGCTGAGATGAGCTACGGCAGATGAAGAGTTATGATATGGGTCTGTTCTTCCGTGAAAAAAAACAAAAAAACTAAGTCACAGGTTTACAATTGGATGAAAAAGATTAGAACCTGCTTTTTTTTTTTTTTTTCATTGACTTAGTGGTTATCTGGCTTCTTAGGAAGAAAATTCTGATGGCAGTCGTTCTCGGAGTAGGATGAATATACTTCGAAGGTTCCGTGGGTACATAAAGCATGTTGAGGGTTAAATCAGAAAAAAAAGTAGGCAGAGACGCCGTTGGATTCTTTTATCTGGCAAATTTCCATTTTCAATTTTCACCCACAAAAATTCAACAGTCCAAACAGTTATGTAAAGCTGAGATACTCCTACTTTCTTAGAACTGCAATTCTACATACATATATATATATATATATTTTTTAAGCAGTGGATCTTACTGTGTGTCACAGCAGATACTTAGCCTTTCCCACATATTCACATCGTACCAGAGGATCACATCAGTTACAGCTCACTTCAAAGAATATCACTGGAAAAATAGTTCAGCACGGGCCAAGAACATGAGAGGACAAGACTTCAGACTCTTAGAAAATGAGGCTTTGACAAAAGGTCTTGGGGTTTTATCCGAATGACTCTGTCATACACACCTTCAGGCCAAATTAATCAATTCAAACTGTCAGCAAATCTCCACATTGCGCCAGTCATCGCCGCTCTTCCATGGCATGTTTGGGTTAAAGCCATCAGTTCGGACTGTGTGTCTGAGTTTTAAGAACCACCGAACAGGAAGAGATAGAGGAACGCTGCCTGTCACTGATCTGGCACCTGAAGACGCAGATACTCAGTTTACTTCATACATGACAGACCCCCACTCCCTGCCTCCTTTTCCTTTCCACGGATACGATATCTGAGAATTCGGTCCAATTCGGCGTATCTCACAAGGCGGTGCCATATCGGGATATTTTGCCGGGATAGGTTTTCATATTACATAATATATCCGTGACGTAATCCACTGATATCCACCAAGCAATGATATAGTTTCTCTTAGATCTCTTCTTTGTCTTTCTTTACAGCCAACCCCTGCTGTTCTTACCCATGCCAGAATAACGGGATTTGCCTGAACGGTAAAGAGCCCGGCTCTTACACCTGTGACTGTGAGAATCTGGAGTTCTATGGAAAACATTGTGAAATACGTGAGTACTCATAGACAGGACCGACGGAATAAATATTACAAAACAACAATATGAGAGAGGAGTTTATAAGGGAAAGATCGTTGGTGAGGATTGGGGAGGGAGGGAGCAGCTTGGAAAGAACAAAGAATGGAAAAGAAAATGAGGGAATGAAGAGACGAGTGGATGAAGAACAATCATGTATAAGGAATCTAAAAGATGAATTGACGAAATAAAATCTTATGAAACAATTCCACAATGAGGTAAAAGAGATGGCAGTTCTGACAGGCAATGAAGGAATGAAAAAAAAAAAAAAGAAATAGGATAGACTAAAGAAAAAAAAATCTGTCTTTAAGCTATGTGTTTATGCTTTTCGGCTTTGGGGGGGGGGTGTCATTGCTAAGAAACACTTCTGTCTTGTTCGTGTTTACAAAGCAGATATTGTTATGTTAGTAAGTTAGAGAAATAAGCTGGCTCTGGCACTGAGGTTTTGCTTGTGGCTCACAGCCTGTTACACAATGTTATTGTTTGGAATTTGTTCCCACAGCTACATTCAGCAAACGCATCAAGATGTTCCTCAAGCCGTCCTCTGAAACCATGCACAATCTGCTGGTCAGTCCTTATTTCAAGTGGCTCTGGGACATTGTCAACTCCGTGGAATTTCTGCAGGATTTCTTCATGAAGAAGATATATTTGTGTAGGTTACAATTATTTTGCTGCGGCATCATTTTGACATTATTTTCTTTCATTCATTTTACACTATGTCCTATGTTATACGATCATGCGACTATATGATGTTTGTTCGGTAATTAAGTTCGAAAGTTCGTCGATCTAATTGTGGTTTCTTTGTTGTATGATATATAGGTTTCTGTAACCTCTTCATTTGCCATCTCATTCCGCTGTCTCTCCTATATAGTTTGTTCCCAACATATACACACATACACACAAACAAGAGCACTATAGTGCAATCAGGTGCCAGTGACGTAGAAACTGTGGAGCATAGACCGGTCTTCACATAAGATCGTTATGTTATTTCTACAGTGAGATCCAATGTGGTGGACAGCCCTCCCCTCTATGAGACAGTGCACGCCTACCCGACCATAGGCGCTCACACGAACCACACCTACTATGCCAGGACGCTCCCCCCTGTCCCTCTAGACTGTCCCACGCCCATGGGAGTCAAAGGTAAGCAGCTTCATAACAAGTATGTCGTCTATTGTATAATATGTACAATATGTACAATATCTGACTTTTCAACTGCTGAATACCACACATAGTTATCACTGATGAGAGAAAGCTTAGTTATATAAAGACTACCTAATTTATGAATTCCTAAACAAACACACACACAAACAAACAAAAAATCAACACCAAACAACAATAACAACAACAACAACAAGACAAAATACGCTCCAGTGCATATTTTGACTTGTTCTGTTATTCAATCTCATTTTACCTTCATAGCCTTTAAATCCCAATATCAACAAAAATCTGTTGAACTCCTAACTATGTTGATTTTCCACCAGGCAAGAAGGAACTGCCCAATGTTGAGACGTTGATCAACATGTTTTTCACCCGCACCAAGTTCCGACCAGAGCCCATGGGCAGCAGTGTGCTCGTTACCTTCTTTGCCCAACATTTCACCCACATGTTCTTCAAGACAGATTTTACCAAAGGACCGGGTTTCTCCTGGAGTGGACATGGGGTGAGTTTGTCTGGTGGGCCTTTTGTGTGCGTGCGTGCGTGCGTGTGTGTGTGGGTGAGTGTGTGTGTTTGTATGTGTGTGTGTGCTGTTGTTGTCATTGAATGAATGTTCCATTTTGATTTAACTTAGATCTGTACAAAATTAATTTTTTCAAACTTAAACTTGAAGAAATTTGAATATTCTGTTTTCGAGAGGGATTTTTTTTATTTTTATTTTTTTTTTAATTTTATTTGAACATCAAATTTCTTTGACTTTTATTTGGGGAGGAGGGGTGGGGGAGGGGAATAGTTGAACTTGTCTTTTTTATTTGGAGGTAATTGTTTCAAACTCATCAGATCATTTCGTGGAACACAGAAATGACCTGTACAGCACGACCGATACTCGACATTCAATGGTGACTGGTGTGGCAATGTATTCCCCAGTTACTGTACCATCCTCAACATAGTCAGCCTTGCTCTCAAGAAACACTTTGCTGTAAATACCGACATGACAGTATATCTAGATCTCTTACACAGTCATTACCCTCAGTCATCACAACAGACAATTCTCAGCATGTCAACAGTAACGGCCAATCAGCCAGCATTCTCACGGAATAATCATTGAAAATTGTCAGAATAACCTCTCCCCGAGAGGCCCGTCCGAAAGTTAATCAGCAACCAATTATATCTGAATAAATACATTTCAGCTAGCAATTTAGGAGTGTTGCCCACATTTAATGATATGACATAATGGCATTTACACAGTCCCAGTGTGGATTCATTACTTGATTTCAAATCTGATCCAGTTAAAAAAAAGCCAAAGCTGCAACGAGAGCCATTTGAATAACAGACAGATGATTTGGCTGACTGGACCGAACCGGGCATGTTATTCGGATGGCCATCATCATAATATAGTATTTGTTTACCTCTTTCATTCCCGGCCAAAGTGAAGATGTACGTACATACTCAGGACTACATCTGTCTGTCAGGAGGTCAGTGTCCCTGTTAGGTGACAGGCTCATCTTGGCTTGATTGATGTCTCAGTTGGGCTGCCCACGGGCTAACAAGTGTATACATGTGTACTCTATTTATGATACACGAGTACTCTATTTATGACTGGAAGCCACTACGCGTTTATTTTTTTTTCCTCCGTTTTCACGCCGAAGTCTATATTTGAGATGGCTGCCCCCGCCTCCCCTCCAACTAATTAAATTATACAGCTGGTTCAAATTTGTCTCATTTCAATGTTAAGTGGGAAAATATATTATTTTCTTCTTAAGTAGATCATAGAGAAATAGAGCCCGAAGTTTTACAATCGCTGACTATGGCCAACATGTAGTTTACAAACTATCTTCTGTTTTCAGTTTCCCCTTAATCAATCTGACCACAGGTTAATCCATTAAGCGCGGGTTGTTTTTTCTGTCATGGACATCAGTACTGTACCATTTTTGGTATCACCACAAATGGACAAGTGACATCGCGTATCACATCAAAGCATCGAATGAGGGATTTGTTTTTTACTACCTCAGTTACGCCCCTCTGCTAGATTCATTTGGCCTGTCAGCGCTGTGTGGAGAGCTGTTTCGTACTAGGGCTGTTGGGGAGCATTTGGAGAGGGAAAAACACCATTAATCTTCTTCGAATTTGAATTCTTATCATCTAAAAAAAAAAAAAAATTCAGGGAGAGGCCTTTGTCTTTCTGAAATTGCCATGATGTTCGTTTCAACTGAGAAACACGAAAGCTTTTTTTTTTTTTTTATTTTAGAAAGTTCGTTCATTATCCTTTGTGTGTCTAACAGACGGGGAAAAACCTAGGCAGGTAAAAAGGAAACGCAACAAAAAATTGATTTTATCACTCAGACTTTGTGTGAAGCGTTGGACTGAGATCGGAGGTCGTTGTAAAAGATTTCCTATCAAAGAAATCAATTATTTATTTGTGTCAGTGAAGTCTCTGTGTCGGGACGTGACGACTATTTACAAAACATGAAATAAAAAAAAAAGACCCATGACGTTTCGATATCATTAACCTGATGTATCTGCATATACTGACAGTAACCTAAGTTCTCAGATGTTGATGGATGGTGCTGCTCTCGCATGGGCTTAAGAAAACAACTCGGCAAATGAACGGGAAAAGTAACAACAACGTTCTGTTATGATCGTCGATACCAGGAAGTGGGATTAGACACTGTGTAATAAATCATGATGGAGCGATGTCATTTCTCACACCCCACTGCTCTGATAATAATGGCATAGGTCAGTTTTTAGCACTTTTGATATTTTGAGAGGGGAAAAGCTCGAGAAATATTTGATGACTTATGTCCTTATGATTTTGTTGGCCCATTTCTTTTTTTTTCATTGACATTATCTAGTAGTTCAGAAATACCATGAGATATCCTCAGTTGTTTTTGAATTATAAGTCTGACTTATCATAAAGCAGCGAGGACATGTAGATGAAATGCCACATACCTGTAAAGCTGTACGTGTACTGTTTTATACTGAACATTCCTAATTGTTCTGTCCCATTAATCAGGTTGACGTGACCTCTGTCTACGGCCGCAGTGTCGGGGATGAACTTCTACTGCGGAGTATGAAGGACGGCAAACTAAAAATGCAGGTAGGTAACATAACAATAGAATGGTTTCATAGGAAAAACGAGTAGCGGCTCTGAGAAACGGGACATGCCTGTACTACTGGAGTGAAAAAACAGTAATCTGGAGATATCACTGAGAGTAAGAATTGATCTTCCGCAAACAGCACTGCAAGATGTCATATCATCGCCTCAGTTCACAAATGTTCTATCTCTGCACTTTCTAGAAAATCAGCAAGTGCATCGATAGATTATAACCAGCATATATCGCGTTTCCTAACTTAGGGTGAGAATGTATCTACACCACACACACTATGCTTATGTTTATTGTGTGTCGTCTTTGTTACACATAGAATGAACACTTCAAAGCGGCGAATTCCCACAATACAAAAAGAGAAGATAGAACAATTGTGAACTGAGGGCGGTGAGATGACATGTTTTTGGTGCGTTTTTATAGATCATGTCGACCATTTTGCTAAGCCTTCTATTTCTCTGTGCCTTGACAACCTAGGCTTAATGTAGGAATCTCTGTGTTGTCTGTTGTCTAGACAGCAAGAAATATTGTACGGATGCGACATTTCGTTGTGTTTCGGAAGTTTAAACAGATCAGTAGCATGTATTCTTATTAATGATCTAATTCAATATATTATGTACATGGATTTTACAATTATAGGGTCGTTCTGAAGTGCTGAGAATGGCTCATATCTGGCGTTTCAAATTTTAGATAAACAAAAATAGATTCCTAAGCGAACTGCGACAACCACTCTCAGGAGGCCGAAAGACTTGCCTAGATCGTAACACTAAGGCCGTAGCCACAGTGCGTCTTTGTGGCCAAACTCATTTCATTGCCGCCGGCTGCAGTGCGTCTGGGTCTGACCATGTGGCAAGCTGGCATTTTCTGTTATACCCCCCTGCACTATTTGCGTCTTTGCAAGCTCACAACAGTTTATTTTATCTTCGCTTGCCCATTGTGCAGCGGTATGCTGGTGCAAGATACCGAAAGGGCGCCGGCGACATATCGCGATTCATGCACAGGTACAACAGGCACAGAGCACTGTAGCCAGGGCCTAAGGACTCCTTGTGATTCCCAATGTTTCTAACTCAACTCTATTCATTTGGCTCAGACCAGTGACAACTTTTGTATCTTTTCCAGACCGTCAACGGAGAGACGTATCCTATGTACTCCAAAGATATCCCAGGCATCAAGATGACCTACCCACCAACCATACCCGAGAATATTCGATTTGCCCTAGGACATCCGTTCTATGGGCTCCTGCCAGGTCTGTTTCTGTATCAGACCATCTGGATGAGGGAACATAACCGCGTCTGTGATGTGCTCAAAGAGGAACACCCGGACTGGGACGATGAGAGACTCTTCCAGACAGGAAAACTTATTATTTTGGGTACTTCATATGGCCTTTTTTTCCCTATCAATATCTTCATTCATTCTTACATCAGTACGCCTGTCAGTTCAGCCACCCATCTTTCCATCAGTCTGTTCATCCATATATCTGTCCATCCATCCATCCATCCATCCATCTATCCATCCATCCATCCATCCATCCATCCATCCATCCATCCATCCATCCA
>JBCAUA010009023.1:0-13233 GCA_038406235.1 Peronia verruculata | reverse complement strand
TATATATATGTTAATGTTGCCATTGAGAAGTAATATGTGAATGTGACTGTTGCTCTTTTATTTGCTATTACATTGAAAGTGTGATGAAATTTGGGCCCCAAATAGTTTGTCGTGACAGAGGCTGTAAGTTGGGGTCACCTATAGGTATTACTTTTTGACTCAGTCAAAATTAAATGATGGGATCATAGGGTTGTGACAAATTCTCTGTGATTTCTTTTCATAACTGCTTTATGTTTATGTTTATCTTCTAACAGAGGCACTGATGGTGATTTGTCACAATATTAATGTAACAAAATTTAATATCAAATGAACTGATAAAAAAAATATTTATTTAATCATTTTCAGTCAGCATTCGGTCACCTCATTCAGTTTTAACATACATTGTATCTTTTATCCAGTGATAAAGATTTTGTGTGATCTGGTTAATTTATTATTATTATTATTTTTTTTTTTTTTTTTAACCATTCTGTACTAAAGGAGAGATTTGGTACAGGTCAAATTTGCTAACTGCAGCTAACAATTAGATTGGTACGAATCCAAGTATTATCTTATCGTAGCCCTGTGATGTCGTAAAAAGTTTGGCAACCTTTTTCTACCTTATAACTTCTTTCTTCTCCATCCTCACCTGTTACATTTTGAATACCACTTGAGACATTGAAAACTGGGCTTCATTTTGTTTAGATATGCTGAAAACAGACATGAACTGTCAGGAAGTACATGTAGTTTAGACAAATTTTCCTACAAGAATGGGGCAATGTTAAGAAATGTTTCAGATTATATCTATTTATGACACTCTAAGCAACGACCGTCTCCGCTATGGTATTGATGTAGATTCTCTAAATCTCATGTCAGATTTGTCTATTTCAATGTCTCTCCGCTAACAATCAATTTTACCTCAAACAACATTGGAGCTGCATTTGATCTAATTAAAAATATACAGACATTTCAACTAGTTATTTTCAGACATCAATATAAAAATAAGCAGAAAGTAAGAAAACATAATGTTTTTTGCATTAACGTCCTGTTTTCCAATAGCTCACCAAACAAAGGAAAAGTGGAGTTTTTCTTCTAAGTATTTTTTTTCCTTTGTTTTTGACAGAAACAAGATGTATTATGAATTTATGTGCAAACATTTGTGTCAGCCATGTTGTAGTAGGGTGCCAGCAGCACAAGTGATATGCCAGCTAAGAGTAAGAGTTCTGTTGATTAGGATCATGTAATAAATTTGTGTGACTCTTATGCATTGGCTGTCAGTGTCAATGTCAGTCCTTCAGATCTTGTTGTGGTATCATGGCAACTATCTGACCTTGTGAGTGAGAAAATTTTGTGACAATGAATTGGCAGTGATGTTTCTATCGTGCTTTGTATATTTCTCCCTGGCTGGATTCATGTCTGTCAGAATTGTATATGAGAGGACCATGACTTCTCTTATCATCAAAACAAATTGGACATTTCAATTACCTACGTTTGGAAAAATACATACATATGTAGCCTACTGTTTTGTATTTTTCTCTGGTTCTGATAGCTCTTCCAAACATTAGATCCCAGATATACATTTATCTAAAAATTCTTTATCATTTGAACTGATCTGGCTTCTCAATTCTCTAGGTTTTCAAAATATTATCCCATATTCTTTTCCTGAGTTGGTTAGATCTAGCAAAAATATTTATCTAGGCCTTTACAATGTGACTAACTATACGGTCATGTCTGTGTTGACGAGTGTCTCATAATTCTGTTGTTACGTGTCCTTTCCTGCTCTCTGTGATGTTGTTCATGGTTGTGAAGAATATCTTGCATCAATAATTCACAGTCACCAGTTTAGTCTCTGCTCTCGGGAATCATCTCTGTTGAATAATTGATGCCTTTGCTTTCAGGAACACAGTTGTCGTAGGGCAATCATGTGTGACTGGCATCTTCAATCCTGTTTATCTTCCTGTCTCGTCATCACATTTGTCTTACAATTGCATAAACTTGTGATGAATATGAAAGAATGTTGATCGCAGATGGATGGCATGAGAAAAAAAAAATTAAATTATGTGAAATGTTGAAAAATGGCTTATTGGCAACGGGTTGTCAGGTCTTTGTTTGTACTCTGTCCTTTTTCCCTGACCCAAATGTTCCTTTTTTTCAATCCTGTTGTTTTATTCATTGCTAGTCTTGATGGATCTCACTTTTTCTGTATGTTAGAGCTGACTGTTTACCCATGTTATGTCAAACGTTGGAAAATGTATGAACTAGACATGAATGTGAAGTGGTCAGTTACATATTCTGGCATGCAAGGTTCTTGTCTACATGGACTCTGTCACAAACTGACAACATCTGCAATTCAAAGTTGAAAGCAACATTTGGGCTGGTTGGTACCAAAAGCTTCAACTTTGTGTATTTTTCTCTTTAGAAAACAGAGCAAAACTAACGCTTGATAAATGACTTGTGAAACATTACGCCTGTCTTTGCTTCTTAGAAAAAATTCTGACACAGATGCACAATGACACAGTGCATAATGCACATGTGTTACAATACTTAGCCTAGAGATCCAGTTGTCTCATCTGTGAGTTTGTGCCAACATTTACACACACACACACACACACACACATTACTCACCCTCCACAAACTGACAGTCTGATGTTCCTGATCCATGCAGTACAGACACGGACATGTTTGTTGTGAAGTGATAAAAAAACCCCCACATAGCTAAGGAAGCAAAACTTCACAGTAAACTGTTTAATAAAGTGTTCATGCATGATAATGAGTAATATTCAAGAATTGGGACATCTATACATGTATGTTGCTGGTTATTATCCATGGCAGATATAATCTTCTTATGAAGTATAGAATATTTGAAATTGTATTATGACTTGTATGCCGACTCATAACTTTAACAGGGAAACAAAAAGAACGGCTTTGAATTCAAACAGAAGACATACATTTCTCTCTCTCAATAAGAATGGTTTTAAGATTCATAATGTTTTGTACATGGTATGTAAACTGGTAACATTGTACTGTCTTGAATATGATGTTAAGAAATGGATGAGGATGTGAACAGATTTTATATACATGTGTATGTCAATAATACATTTATAATATACACATATATATAGGATGTGCATTATATTGTAATTTATTTATTTATTATGTATATTAAGTTTTAAATGCTCTTACCAAAAAACAACAAAAAAAAAAATAATTCCAATTTCTTTAATTTGTAAGTGTGTGAATTACATAATTTAGCTCTTTTCAAATTTTCTATGGTTTTAAATTTGAATGTTTATGTTTAGATGCTGAACTACAAAAAAAAAAAAAGATTCTGAAGTGATATGATGCTGTGACCTTTTGTTGTAAGTTTTGTGTTGTACTGAAATCCCATGTTTAGCAAAGTAAGCAGCAGATATTGTATGTGTATGTGTAAGTGTAAGTAAAGAGAAGCCAATGCTGTGGTTTGACTGTGCAGCTTGTGCTAATGTCTATAGCTTGGCTCAGTCACCGAGGCAGATTGAAAAGGCTGATCCTTAAATGAATCACCTCAATAATATTTGTTAGTCCATCTTTGCACTGTGAACTTGTTCAGTACAATTGTGAGAGATTAACCTTTCAAGTGAAGCCCAATTTTGTTTGTATTGTACATTTTTTTTTTTTTTTTGCCAGTTTCGAATGTATTTGTCATATTCACGAACAATTTAAATCCATACATGAAACAATGAAACATAAAAATTTCACCTTTTAGCCATTACAAAAAGGAAATTGTTTTCATCCAAACTACAGCAGTTCTGATGCAGCTGGGTAAATACTTATTCCAATAATAATTGTCTAATTTTGACACCTATTATCATTTTTCCATCTCTTTTTATCAAACTTCTGACGATTAAATTGAAAAGGGAGAGAATAAGTTTTCAGTATTTGTTCTAGTAGCCAGTTGAGTTAGAGAGTTTTCATTTATGCAGTCTGATTGTGATTTGAGAATAGTAAGGTTGGGCTAGAACTGTGACAGTACTATTATTCCGTCTACATGTACTTTGTCTAGAAAGCTCAGATATAAGAAGGGAAATTATCAAAACTAATAGAAAAAGAAGAAAATTCCAGATCTCCATCAGGTGATATGCAAGATTCCCATAATATAGTAGATAGAGTAAAATATCAAGACTATAAAACTGAGGGTAGAAAAGTCAACCAGATACAATGTACTTATGGAGACATAAATAGGCAACAGAGGATGGGGCTGGAAAGGATTTGAACTTAACAAGATGCATTAGCACAGTATGACCAGCTGATCAGGTCACTAGCTCAACAAAATTTTGCAGAATATTCTTTTCCTATTCCCTTTTCTTGTTTGTTTTGCCTGCCCTCTTTTGCCTATGATCATAACCTGCATGTGTACATTTTCTTCTGCACCGTATGCAGTTTACAGAACGTTACAGAGTTTCCAGGGACAATCTGACATGATGACAGAAGCCCATGAATTAGGCTGAGATCATATTATGATATATATATATACATGTACAAGCACATGTAACTACACACGTATAGAATGTAGTACACAGGCTATAACATAAATTGTCTTGTTGTGATACTGTAGTGTAACTCTCCAGACCTGTAATAAGATATTGGATCTCACTCAAATGTTGATCTAGTTATGTGTGATATTGTTCAGGATGAGCTGTGAGACAGACCAAACTATCACCAGTCAAGCAATAGGAAACACTACAGAGAGAGGAAACTCATTACAGGATCAACAATTGAAAAATATTGTGTAGAAATGACAGATACATGTACAGCTTTCTTGAGTTTCTATTTGCATCAAAACTTGAGGACATTTTTTTCCCATTTGTTATATAATAGGAAACCTGAGCCCCACAGCAAGGCTGCCTGGAGAATTATCAGTATTGGAAAGTTCAAAGATGTAGATGAATTAGTTTAATAATACTGTACAGGTATTTGAACCTGACATTTCTCAGCTCCTATCATTCAAAATGAAGCTGGCAATTTGGTGTGAAACAGACTCTATGTCCTATGTTATATCATTCTGTTCAGAGTGACGCCAGTGGAAGAATATTCTGATATCTTTGCCATAGTTTTGTGTTTTCTTTCCTAGCCTGATGCCATCACAGTTCATCATGAATGCTCTGTGCTGTAGATATCTCATTGTGTCGGAAGTCAGCTCACATTTGGCTCATCTTAGAAATGCCATGCTATTTTTATTATTTGATATTTTTTCATTAAAATTTTATGACAAGCCATAGTCTTTTTCATGAGCAAATGGAATCTGAAACTTAAGTGAGAATAAATGTTTTGATAATGCTGTTTCTGTGTGCCATTTGTCGCGTCTTTACTTTCAGAGTTTAAGAGCTTATTCAATTCATTCCCTAACCCTAACCATTTTGACAGATCACATGTTATTGTTAGTCAATAACTCTGACAAACAAGATGTGATATGATCACAGACAAGTTTTGATTTTGAGCACGGTTTATCTTCACTACTCTTTCAGGATAAGATTTAAAGCTTGAGTAGTAGTCACTGAGACATCAGGATTTTATTTATCAGCAGACACAATCGACATTGTAGTTTTGTGTTTGTACCAAGTAGTTCTCATGCAGACAACACTACTGTATTTGCTGACAAGTAGTTCTCATGCAGACAACACTACTGTCTCTGCGGTGCAAGAAAATCAAACAGTTTGACTGTCTCAACTGCTAAGTGACCCCAGTACGCCGACAGTGACATCAGCCTTGCTTGTCTGTCCCTAACCTAGTCACAGCCATCCTCTTAACTGAAACCTCAAGTGGTTGCATTTGAATGATGGTTTGTCAAAAAATACATGTATTGAGTCAGTACTGACAATAACTCTTCCAAGAGAGCAAAATAAAAATGTAGCTGTTTTTTAATTAATCAGCCTATATATATGCAGTTTATCTGTAGTAAGTCTGCAGTTTGACCCGACCAAATCTTACTGTTGCTGTGATGAGTGGGAATAATCAGAACAGGTGCTAGCATAGCTAACTGACAAAAATTGGTTGGCAGGTGACTGAGGAAACTCAGGATGTTTCATCTCAACATGTTTCATGTACACATCTAATTAAAAGGCCAGAAAGATACCAGAAATTCAAATGTTGGTTAGATCTATACCATTGTTTCCTCCAAAATCCTACTTTAATTTAATTAAAATAATTTTATGATGAATTTGAAAGTCCCAGTTCCCAAATACATTTGAGAATTGTGCATGTGTCGGCAGCTTATTATCTCATGTGTTCAGCATACTGCTCTTTTCTTTGAAGAGCTCAGTTTGAAAGTGGAAGCTGTAACATAAGCATGGGTAAGAGTGAAAATTGTCCGTGTAACTCCTGCTAAATATGTGAAAAAAAAGATCAACGCAGAAAAATAATGACAAGAACAGTAAAGGGGACCGCATCAAAACCAGCAACTAAAAAACATGAACCTATCATGCACATGTGGTTTAGCTTTGTAGACGTTTTCAAAATATAAAGTCCAGCGCTAAAATGAAAGAAACAAATCATGTGCAGATGTGAAAAAACAGAAAAATGATTTTGCCAAAACATAGAAAGTGAGTACATAGTGCTGTCTGATCAGGCTCTGCTGTAAGAGGTGAAGATGATGGGTGCAAGGGAGAGAAAGAGAATGTTTGACATGCAAAGAGGAACTTATACAGGTGGTTTGGGCATGTGGTACATGTATGTGAAATGCACCGGATGTCCCTGGTGAAAAAAAAAAAAGAGGGGGGGGGGGGGGGGTGCTTTAAAAAAAGAGAAGAATGTAAAGAGGTAAAAATACATAGGTTCATGTGAGGGATGAAAATGATAGTGATGAAATGTGAGTCAATTCCACATTGTAGTTGAAGAAGGCTAAGGCAAAGAGTATCTGGGGTTGTGCTAAGAAAACGTCTCTATGAGAGAAGGAATAGTGGAGGAGAATAGAGAAAGTAACCAAGTTACCAGTCAAAGAAAGCAAACAGTGGAAGAGAAAAGAGAACGGACCAAAATTATCAGAGAGAAGAAGCAACAGAGGATGAGGGAGAAGTTAAGAACAAACTTATGAGTAAGGGAAAGTGAAGGTGAAAGAGAGAAAGGAAAGTAACAAACTGACCAGTACAAGAAAGCACAGGGAATACAAAGAGATACAGGTAACACATTTATTGGACAAAATGGATCAGAGAGAGGAAACAGCAGAAAGCAACAGTCAATTAAGGAGGAGAAGAAATTTCATGTAGTAACAACTTCTCAGTAAAGAAATTTCATAAGAAATTTCATGTAGTAACAACTTCTCAGTAAAGAAATTTCATGAAGTAACAACTTCTCAGTAAAGAAATTTCATGAAGTAACAACTTCTCAGTAAAGAAATTTCATATAGTAACAACTTCTCAGTAAAGAAATTTCATATAGTAACAACTTTCGGTAAAGAAAACACACAATGGAAAAGACATGAAAAAGTTCATAACTCACCAATAAAAACAAAAGAAGACATTAGAAAGTGGCAAACTTTATGTTAGTACAACAGAGCAATAGTACTAGAGATAAGAGAAGCTAAACATATACCAATAACAGAAAGTAACAGTGAATAAAAGAGCCAAAGAAAGTAATAAACTTAACAGTAGAAGAAAGCAGAACAAGTAGGCCTACCCCTAGGGAATGAAACTTGTCAGTACAGGAAAGCAAAGCAGAGTGCGGGGCAGAGATGAGAAAGTACAAACTTACCACACAAAGAAATCAACAGAGGAAATTACAGATGAAAGAAGTAACAGCGGAAGAGAAAGGGAAAAGTACACTGTAATAAATTCACCACAAAAGAAAGTAACAGTGAAAGAAAACAGAGAAAGTATAAGCTTACTACTAAATACAGTGTTTGAGAATCAAAGAGAAAAGACAAAGTAACAAACTTAACTTGAAAAGAAGATGACACTGAAAGAGAAAGAAAGCAACAAACTCAAAGGTAAAAGAAATCAACTGCAGAAGAAAAAAGAGAATGGAAACAAACTTACCTGTAAGAAAAAAAAAGATAAATTCCCAGTAAAAGAAAGAGCAGAAGAGAAAAGAGAAAGTAGCAAATTTATGTAAAAGAATGTACATGTATCAATAAACGATCAGAAAAAAAGGAAAAGAATCAAACTTACTATGAAAAAGAAAAAAAAAATTCACATAGAACATACATATAATAAATGTACCACTAAAGGGGGGTTGGTAATAGGGTAGAGCAGAGAAAGTAACAAATGCTCCACTCAGATAGAGTAATAGGGGGAAAGTAACAAATGCTCCACTCAGATAGAGTAATAGGGGAAAAGTAACAAATGCTCCACTCAGATAGAGTAATAGGGGGAAAGTAACAAATGCTCCACTCAGATAGAGCAATAGGGGAAAGGAAAAGAAAAAGTAACAAACTTACCAGTGGAAAAAAAGGAATAGTGGGACAGTGACAGTGAATGGAATAAAAATAACAAACTCACCAGTAAGGGATGGCAAACATTGGATGGAAGTGGAACAAAAAGAGAAAAGCAATAAAGTCACCAGTTAAAGACAGCCACAGTGGAAGAGAAAAGAGAAAATATCAAACCCATGACCAAAAGAAACCAACAGAGACACTAACAAACTTATGAGTTAAAGTAACAGAAAGCAACAGTGGAAGAAATGAGAGAGAGGAATAACTTACCAGATACATTACAAGAAAGCAACAGTGAAAGTGAAAAGAGAAAGTAAGATTAAGAAACTTACGAGTAAAAGAAAGTAACAGGGCAAAGAGAAGAGAGAAAGAAATAACTTACCACATACATGTACAAGGAAGTAACAATGGAAAAGAACAGAGAAAGTAAGAAACTTACTCGTACTAGTAGAAAGTAACAGTGCAAACAGAGGAGACAAAGTATCAAACTTACCAATCAAAGAAATAAACTAGGACAGAAAAGAGAAAATACATGTAATACATTAAGCAGTGAAATAAAATATGTGTAAAGTGGAACTGAACAAGAGAAAGTAACACTACCAACCACAGCACACAAAAACGTACCAACACGTTGAGTAGGTATAAGGTAGCTTTTGCTCTTGTATTATGGCAATGAAAGCAAGAAAAAAAAAAAAAACCAATGAAACAAAGAAAAACAAACAGAATTACACTTGGAACAGCGGTCATATTTATATCATGCCATCATTTGAAGATTTCAAATCCATTCTCACCACATTTGACTTCTCTCTAATTTCTGCAGGGTTGAAACCAACCCCCTGGACGTCACACCTCCACCACTAACCACCAAATACTGGACTGCTGATTTATAGTTCAACTGATGCAAAAAAAGGCACTGAAAACCAACCATACAGTCACCCACACTGTCTGCTGGGGCAGACCTGAATCATGCCGTCTAAGTTTGTACATCTTGTACTATTTTGGTTCATAAAAAAAAAAAAAATAAACAAACACAAGAGGGAAACGCGTGTAATGTTTACAACACTCACATCAGAATATTCATGCCCTCATTCAGACACACAAAATTCACAACAGAAAAATGAGACCCATTTATTCATTCTATTTTACGCAAAAGCAAATCTATGAGTACAAATCCAGTCACACGCTCCTAGAGTAGATTTATTCTGGCATGTTGCTTGAAAATAGGAAAGCCAATACATGGAGGACGTCAGTCAAACATCTTCATGTTCATAGTATGCGAGTATATAGGCTAATCATTGGACAAACTATTGATCTTGCACATACAGACATTCTTGACCACAATACCATTCTATGATTGTACATTGTATTTGTAGTTCTCAATGGGAAATGGCTTAATTTGTAAAACAACACAATAATCTTCATGATTTTTTACTTAATTCAAACCTCAAAATTTAAGCGGTTTGCCACATCATTATTTCTTTAAAATAAAATCAAAACAACACATACCTATGTAGAATATGGTAGAAACAAAGAAAAAAAATAATGAATATACAACTTTCCATGGTAAAATATCTGGATGAATCATAGAGAAATTAATTCCCCAAATTAATGCAGCTTGCATTCTCATAGATGTTCAAGTCGATTTGTTATCTGATGATAATGATGGGGGGGGGTTTTTTGTGACTTAAAAATGCACTCTCAAACAAAAAAACAACACAACAAAACAAGAAAACAAAGAATTAAACGTGGAGCATTGGCATGACCAACTGAACAGAGTTAAATAAATAATAACTCACTTGTCTGGACCTGAGGAAGACACGACATTTGCTCTCTCATGTGACAGTATCAAAGTTATTATTGGCAAAAGGAGAGTGGAGAAAGCCCATAGCCCAATGCTCATCAGAGGTTCTTATCTAAAATGTTTGACAACAGAAAGTATGAGCTCATTAATCAGATGTAAGATTAGTAAAATACATATACATTAAAAAAAAACCAAAAAAAACACAAGTCTTGGCAATAAGAAATTCAACCATTTATTTACTGGAACTATCAACAAACAAAACATTTTCATGATCTCATTGCTAACTTTGGCAATGAAATACTTCGATCATGCTTTGCCATTTCAGTTTGATTTCTCAGATAAGAAAAATCTGAGCCTCTGAAATCTGAGGTGCACCAGGAGGAAACTGTTTCAAAGAATTATGACTATGACTTCAAGTAGATTTCACAACATTGCTAGCTGCAGCACCTTGGGGAATAGAATGAGGCAAAACATTGGGCGTCTCCATCAAACATTCATTCTTGTAGGCATGTGATTAGTACATCCAAATAAAATGCAAGAACATGTAGACTGGGCCTATGTTTCTCAGTGGGTTTGTTGATACTTCAGAAATATTCCCAAACTACAAAATAAAATTAACATCACTGATATTCCACACTGGCTTAACATATCTTTTCAAGAAGTTTCTAATGATGATGATAGCCATAATCGCCCTTCAAAAGTAACCCAACTTCAAAACCAGTTTGCCATAATGCTGGAATAAAACACTTCAATGTCATCTGCCAAATTGACTTTTGGTCTAGCAGTACCAATGTTGATGGCTTCTTGTGTGCATGATTTCTGTCCACTTCCTTGGAACAGCTCAACCAGACTGGAGCCAATGTTGAACAACAAGGGCCATATCGTAAGACAAGATAGCCATGTTATTCAATCTGCAGTTTTGTAATTATCAGGACATGCCAAAAAGCCTTGCAAATATTTTCTGACCTGTTCTCCAGAATCAAGTCAAATTGTTGGAACTATTTTTTTAAGCCTTTTCACTATCTTGGATGCAAGACCTGGCCTTTCACACACATCAGCATAAATTGCAAACATCTCCTCACATCACACCAGATCCCTCCACACTTCAGCACCAAGCACACTCTTCATATAATGGTGGTACACATTAGGCAGTTTATTCTCAAATGGAATCACTGTCTGCATTTAATACCTATAATAAATATTTCCACAGGGAAACAAAAAAACATAAATATGAAATAATCAGAACAAGAGCATATCAAACTGACCCCAGATGAAGAGTTGCACCATCTTTCATGGTATTACTTTATTATATGTCCCTAACAGTCAAACATCTGCTTCCATGCAAATGATACCAGAAGATCAATAGCCTTGTCTCCAATGTCTATCACAAATACGAAACTGGTGGAACAGAGGAAATGTCCTTGCACGACTATGGCCAGTGGTGCTGCACACCCAGAGCAAACTTAAGACCTCTGAGAAAGTTTTCTTTTTTTTTTTTTCTTTCATAGATCCCAGGAATGAAAAATTCAAAAGATTGCAACATTTAAGGTTTGTTCACCTGTATCTATGGTACTGTGAAGAAACTCCATACTGTTGCAATGCCTAGAGACATAATATGCTCACAGTTCAGACAGCCCAAGTTGTTACGGTGCTGATTTTATCTCACAGCAAACGCTAACGAAACAAGAGGAATATGACTTGGGAGTTTGTCCTCTTCACACAGAGCTATTCATCTTTCCCACAATAGGGTTCGGCATGAGAGAAACATCTGTCCTATTCCCACCCAGGCACCATAGATGGACCAATGAGATATGATAATAATGGTAATGATAATCATAATGAAATTATTGAATCCAGTTCCAGATTCACACACCAGAAATTCAATTACAGGAGTGAGTAATTCAAACGACACTTACAAAGCTGATTTAGGATATGCCGAATGATCTAGTTTAGGATTACCAAGCAGAAAGTTTAAACTATCAATGAATAGATCCATTTCAAATCTGAATGTGAAAATAAGAAAAAAGTGCTTATATTATGTTTTGTTTTTTTTTCTTGGTTTTGGTGACAAGGCTGAGACCATGCTTGCTTGGACAGTTTACCTAAAAGTTCAGTTTTATACATCTTTCCGTATTCCTAACTGCTGATGCTTGACTATTATTCCTATGAAATTTTGCCATGCATAGAAATGAAGACTGTGCTTGACTGAAAGACAATCTACAGACAACTTTGGACATCCTGGACAATGTGTGCACAGTAGTGAAGACACCAGGAGTTGGACTACAAGCCTAGTGGGCATAAGGGAAATAGTATATCCCAAACAACAGTTCTAGCTAAAGCTATTTCTAAACTCTAATCCTCATTTTGTACTTAAAAAAAAAAAAACTTACTGTTATTTCCTTGTCAATCAGATCAAAAAGACTGTACAAACAGTGGAAAAAATCCAGGCGCAGTACATCAGTTGCTCAAATCATTTATTTCCTTCATGACATCATAAAAATATTCTAACATGTTGCAAAGTTGTTACATGGGAAAAAGAATATATAAATGGCCATCTGTCTCAATGGTCAGACAACGCACAAAGTTTCTTTTTCTTGGAAATATTTGGTGGGCCTGGAAATCAACTTGGAAGGTCATCATCGTCAAAGTTTTGTGACAATAAAAAATTAGCAGCTAAATCCTCATTCTTATCACATGCAAAATAGGCTTGAATACACATGGCTTCAGGAAATCCAAGAGCCTTTAACTGAAATGAGAAAAAAAACAGAGTGACTGTTGGACATAATTGAGCAACTCAAGTATATAGTGTCAGTGGCATTTTCTATTCCCAGTACTCTCTGTACAATTCTGTGTCACAACTAAGCATAAGTCATTCTGTTCACAACTAAGCATAAGTCATTCAGTGTCACAACTAAGCATAAGTAATTCTGTTCACAACTAAGCATAAATCATTCTGTGTCACAACTAAGCATAAGTCATTCTGTGTCACAACTAAGCATAAGTCATTCTGTGTCACAACTAAGCATAAGTCATTCTGTGTCACAACTAAGCA
>JBCAUA010009001.1:0-13235 GCA_038406235.1 Peronia verruculata | reverse complement strand
TCTTTCTTTCTTTCTTTCTTTCTTTCTTTCTTTCTTTCTTTCTTTCTCTCTTTCTTTCTTTCTTTCTTTCTTTCTTCATGTATTTTCTTTTTCGTCTTTCTTTCCTTCTCCTTACTTCCGTCTTCCTTTCTTCCTCCACTGCTTCCTTCTTTGTCTATGCTTTCTTTCCCCCTTCAAACTCTTTTTTCGCTCCTTCAGTTTGTCTTTCCTTGATTTTCCTCCATTCCTGTATTTCATGTGTCAATCTAGTAGCCAGCAAAAAAAAAATAAATAAATAAATAAAAACGGAGTAGATCTGTCTTCTGGATCGAGGAAGAAAAAGAATCTTTTGGGCGAGGAAAAGTCATACGCAGTCACTGGAACCTCTTGGTTTCAGTAATGTTATAGGTAGAAACTGTAGAAAAGTATCAAATTGAATCTCAAGACTGGGGAAGAATTGGATGTATGAGATTACAAGAGGGAAATGAATTTCATTTCTCATTCAGTCCTTGTATTGTCAATTGTCAGATAAATAATTTTACTCATCTGTGAGTCAAAGCTAATGTTAGTCGGTGCATCTCACAATATGAACAAACCGAGGGTTAAACCTGAACATCCAGTGATTGCCAATATTCCTGCTTACTTTGAAATAGATCTAGTTCAGCACAGGGAGTTCAGTATACAAGATGAACGGGATTGTGTTCTATAGAGCTCTTGATAGTATAAGGTAGACCCTTATAGATTATGTTTGAGCGCTTTTGCAACAGGCCGTGAAAAGCACTGTTTAAAACAAAGAAATGGACAAATAGGCTATTATGAGAACAAAGCTGATGCCAAGTACAATGCCCCCTCCAAAGTTTCAAGAAGAAATCAGAAATGAATATTAAAGAAAAGTTGGGGCAAGCAGGAACACAAAACAGTAAGCAACGACATGGCCACTTCTGATTAAAAAAAATAATAATAATAATGCTTTGACATGCTGACTATTGAGGATCTAAAAATTTGTCCTCAAAGACTTTAATATGTTGGCAAGAAGAGAGTGTTGTATTACATCGACAGAGTGTGATCGACATTTTCCGAATTGTATGATATGGAGAAGAATACCAACAGCAGCAACAAAGGGAAATAGTTTATTCTTCAACAAATTGAACTGCAAAAGATTTATGGTCTTGCGTTTTCATGAGGCTAAGGAGGGGAAGCTGAGGATCCTCGAATGGAGGAGATGAAATGAAGGAGCACAAATCTTCAATATTATATGACGCGTGTTCATGCGATAGAGGTTCAGCCCACGCAAGTGCTGAGCTAGATAAAGAAGGAGATCTATTATCGTGAGTTATTTCTCCTGGAATCTTGCAAGAGATGACAAAATGTTGAGCGCTTTGCCATGATACAAAATCTTACCCAGCTTTCATCATGTTTACCCTTACGGGGCTGTAGACTAGATATTGTTTTAAACTTTTTTGTTTTGTTTTGTTTTGTCGTCACCTTCAAAGTTCAGGGTTTTCAAAGCTAAGTACTATCATTGTTTCTTTATTGCTTTTGAAAGATGTTCAAAAGTAATAAATTTTACATGACATTGGACCCCTGCTATGACGTCGTTTAAGAGACTTTTTTTTTTTTTTTTGTTAGCTTCAGTATTGCCCTTGTTCTGCACTATAACTACTTTGGACCAGCGTCACGTAGATGCCAGTCCCTGACAATATATCACTCTATAAAAGTGTGAGCGTGACTTTTAATATGTGTGAATTAGGGAAAAAGCGAAACTGCAGATCAGGTTCCAAATTGTATAGCCATTTCAAAGACAGATGTGTGGCTGTATAACCCAGACTCGCCGCCTTAATCTTCTGGGTCAAAGTTCATAGTCTCGTTATTTTTTGTAACTCTAAGAACATTACATCATTTAAAGTTCATCAACTCATTCTAATGCAAAATCTATCCATTGGACAGGATGAGTTGCCCTTAATTTTGGACATAAATTCTAATAAAATATATTCTAATAAAAAAGACCAGAAATCAAAATTATTTCTCAATACATTTCAAAGTCTTTCATTTTATCACCATCTGATTTAGCATGTGAACATCAGGCACGCACACCTACACAGCTAGAACAGATGCGTATTAATGTTTTGACGCCATTTCCGTTCATGCAAGATCGCATTACTTTTCATGAATTATATTCATGAATGTAAAATAGAGGCAATAAATATCAAACGATTTCTGCCACATCATGAGACTAGCAATATAGAAGAGATGGCGTGAGAGAGAAAGAGAGTTAGGGATAGAAAGAGATTCAAAAAAGAAGACAGGGGGAAGGGGAAAGGAAGAGAGACGAAAACCAGAAAGAAGAAGAAAAAAAAAAATACCTGATAGCCAAAGCCTCTTAAATGTAAGCCTCTTCACTCCGGTAAGAAAAATGATAGCGGGTCACGCGCGTTGCTCATGGCTTTTACAGACAGTTCACAATAACAAGAAACTGCACAGATGCACATCAAGCATCATTGTGCGGTGGAAGATCTGTCTGTTTCACAACGAAGATGGATGGCATTTTAATGGCAGGATTTCCATACATTTTTTTTTCAATTTATTTCAAACTTAAATGATATTACCGTTTAGATATTCTGGGCTGCATGTTACGTCACGGAAAATTATTTATAAAAAGTGTTATAATTGAACATCGTGGATGACATCGAAGTTAAAAGCTTCACTACTTACTCCACATGGTATAATGTAACTTAATAGCCACTCCTCTACCATTCCTAGTCCATTTGTATTCAGCTAATATTCACATAATTTATATTAATGTTTTGAGGACAATTGCAGGTAACAATTCCCTGACGAGTTAAAAAGAGGAAAAAGTACATTAGTTTAGGATTATGAAAAAGAAATGAATAATTTAAATGCTGTTCAGTACTTTCAAACATTGTTTGCGTGTAATGAAGACGTGAAAGAAATTACGTAGCAGCCATTGTGCAAACTCGTGGTTACGTCATCTCCATTCGATTCGCTCAGTCCTCTGCTCCATTCACCATTTAGTTATTCTCTGCCCATCATAAAACGACAATTATATGAAACAAATAAAACAGTAAGTCTGAGTACCATAGCTGTGGCAGCAGGTTCACAAGCTTTTCTAGCGACACTTTGTAATAAGGTGTTCAGACTGTACTGTCTAAGCAGCAGCGTGTCAATCCGTTAGAGGTGACCAAACCGAAGAGTCAACCGTGCTGGTAATGCGATGCTGACCATTGCCGGTCTGTCACTTTAGGCTGCCCTAACTGCGTGTGGCCCTGTGTTGACAAAAGCTGGATTTCAAGCCCGACTCGTGATGTAAGCCAAGGAGTTGCCCTGGTCTATAGGCTCCCCAAGCAAATCTGACAAGGGCTTTTTCATAAAGTACCGGTGTCCTCTTTCCGTGGGCCAATAAGCATGTCATTTGAGCTGGGCTCAATAGTGGATGCTAATCCCCGCAAAGCGATGTCAATGATGTATTAAAGATAACAGGATTTGTAAACTAATGGTAGAATTGGTCCTTTTCATCAGATGTCCGTTAGACATCAGTGTAGAGAGTGACAACAAGGTACATGTATTTAGAAATTGGCAGTTGTAGTTCGGTGAAAGGCAAAGAAACTTTGACAAATGCCCTGTTCTAAATCTGTGTTTTAGTTGTTTTTCACTGTTCCTATTTCATTATCATTTCAATATTTATTACTGTTACACTATACTAATATCATTGACCTTTTCAGATGTGCATATAAAGCCGCTGTTAGAACCAACTCAAATTTGTTGTTACGTCTATGTTATTTCTTTGTCTTGTTCTAATGAAAAACTGAAATGCTGAAGCGCAGACATAATATTATCTCTGATACGCCGACAAGCGAGCGGTCGAGAGAGAGAGAGAGATAGAGGGAGAGAGAGAGAGAGAAAGAGAGAGAGAGAGAAAGAGAGGGAGAGAGAACGGGGATGAGAGAAACATACAGATAGACACACAGACAGAGAATGAGAAAAGAGACAGAGACATATAGAAATGAGACCATTAAACAATATCTAACAAAATATTACATTCAACATTCAACGCACCACGAGCCACCGGTATCAGCTGCAACAGATACGCACAAGAACCGGTTTCCATACTATCGATTCTAACACTGTCGGACAAAAATGGCACCGTACGTGAGGCGACATAGCAATCAGCAGGTATTCGTACCATAATCTGCTGCACGCTCTTTGTCGACAGCCAGGAAAAGTTCTGTGGGCGATGCCATTAAAAGGGTTATCTGACACGATAACAAGAAGACGCCCTGCCTGATGTCCTAACCGATGAAAATGAGTTCAGTTGATTCCTGTGGTTTCCATTTTTTGTTGTTGTTATTATTTTTCTTTTTTAAAGACAAATTTGTTCTTAAGCATGCGCTGTTGCTATACCAGAATGTCAATCGCTGGCAAGACACTAGTTACTATGTACTGTACAGTAGACAGTGCCCTCTTCCAGTTTATATAGATCTAGGTCTTATGAAATTTTCATGGTTCACTTGATCAACATAATAATAATGATCTTTACAACAAAGAAGACAGAGGACCCAATGAAATACAAAGGATAGTCAAAATTTCAATTCGTCTGTGCGGTCACTACATCACATTCATATTCATATAGTGTTATAACAATAGTCCCAAGGCCAACATAGATAAATTACATAGGCTTTGTTTAATGCCAATCTCACATTACAGTCAGGTTGTTTTTAATTTGTCAACCTTTGAATCATTTCGGTTAAAGCTTGCCCCGTTACTTAGCGACAGATTCTCTGAACTCACTATAGTCATCAGGGGGAAATAATTAAATGAGTGAGGGTTTCTTTTTTACTTTGAACAGCATTAATAAAATAACAATAATAATAACAATAATAAAAACAGATAGCAAAAAAAAAAAATTCTTTAGTGAGCTAGGGACAAGCTCCTCCATTGCATGTGTATCTTTTTGTGAAAATTAGTGTCTAGCAAGCTCACCATAAACAATAAACAATTTACAATTGCAAATGCTAATGGATCAGTCTGGAGCACTCGTTCATCCCACAGGCTTACAGTACTGGAATACAATTTTGTTAGTCGCAAATTAATGTTCTGTAGACTTCAGATTTCATCAGTCACAAATTCTATAGACTTACCTTGGTGAGCGGGAATGGACACTTCCCTGCGCAATAATGCGCCTCGAAGGACTTGGGCGAGATAATCCAGTCTCCCCAGCCAATGTCGGCAAAGTCCACCACCAATCTCCTCTTACCGCACACATTACCGCTCTCTGGTCGCTCTCTGACCATAGCGTTTTCCCCAAAATTGTCCCACTCTTTGGGGAAACGCAGTTTTCGGTCTTGATTGGGGAATCGTCTCCGGTGTTTCCGCCTCCGGTTTTTCTGTCTTCGTCTACGCTGCTGGCGTCGGTGATGATCTGGGAAGGGAATGAGTCCCGATTCCCCAATCTGTATCCTAGACTCTTTCCTGGCCTTAAGAATTCCTGGATGAGTTTTAGGAACATTAAATTTATACTTATACTTTTCAAAATCGGCGGGATCTTCAGGGATTTCGTTCGTGAAAATGGATCTTTTTTGCCTCTTTTCTGTCTGATCTTCAGAAATTATGTCCGATTCATCCTGGTCCTCCTTAGGCTCAACGGAAATAATATCTACCTTGTTGTCAAGTTTCACATCATTATCTGACGTATCGCTGCTGTTATCTGTTTTTTTATCACGGCCTTCAAGGACCTGCTGACCATCATTTCTGTTGCCTTCTTTATCAAAAACAGAAATAGACCCGTTACCTTTTTGGCCGAAATTATGAGCACGTAATCTTTCAGCGAGTATATCTAGTTGTTCAAAGCTAACAGCCTCTGTTTCGTTTGAATACACTACGAGGAAGGGCATTGAATGGTGACGTCCAAATTTCCGAAGCGGCATCGTTCGGGTTTTCCCGTTGAGACGCCTTGCTTGGAACGTCAGACCGAACAGATGAGGACTCGGATCTCTGGTCCCTAGGCAACCTCTGACAGAACTGGTGACGTCATACCACTGCCAGCCAGTAGAACCTTCTCGCATAGTAATCTTGCCCACCTGGCTAATGTAATGCGGGGCCACTTGGTAAAGAATAACGTGGACTTCCAGACGTTTCACCCATGGCTTCAGCTTGCGTTTGTACAAGTGAATTTCGGCGTTGAGAAGTTCCTCGCTTGGTCTGAGAGACGAAAGGTTGAAGAGAAACATGGACTCGCCGTCTATCAGACCTGGAAATACAAAAACACCAACGGATGTGAGGAGATGAGAGAACAGAAAATGTGCTCCTGTGAAGGAAATATTATTTTCTAGAGTACATGTACATAGTATTGAGTGAAAATACACACTATAGCAACAATGCGAACAAAATAGAGAAACCAACACCCACACATAAGACTCCAGAGCTAAGCTGCTGGGACTGAGAACAATTAATAGCAAAGTTTTGCAGTCATACATTTGCTGTAATTTATAGTATTCAATACAAAATCTGACCTTCATAAAAGCAAAACAGCTCATAATAAAACACATCTATAGTAATTTATTAAAATCAGATGCATTGTCAGGGATATAAAGCCACTGACTTCAGCCCACCACAGAATCCGGTAGTGAACTGGATCGGACGGACCTCACATACGTTCTGCTCTTCATGTCCCTCAGAAACTTCCTCAGTTATACCATCATGTTCCTTGAGGGAAACACCCATAATGATGATTGAGGTCTACGTATTGTATTCACCCCCTGTCGAACAACGAGTATTCTAATCCTATTGTTTGTCTTTCATGCTATAGTGACTACTACTATAAATGTTCTCCGGGTTAACGTGAAAACACGTCACAAAGATGATTATGTATTGCTCTTTGTCAAATGCCACAGACCTGCATTCTAAACGACATCGAAATAAATTGAAGGACAGTCTTCGATACCCATGGTACAAGTGAACGGGATTTTCCAGGCCAGTCTAGATCTATTGTTCCTTTCCTCAAGTTGCTGTGTCATATCGGGGTGTGACTTGTTCTTTTTCTTAAGCCTTTCAGTCCTAAGAAAGTAGGATTATCTCGGCTTTAAGAGACTGCCTCTTTTTGCTGAGAATGTTTGTGGATAGAAGATTTGAATTTGAAAATTTTGCCCAGACAACGGTGCTCCGTCTACTCTTCATAGATTTTGAACTGCCAAGGGTTCTTTGACGTGCATAACGTATACCCGGGGGCCTCCGAAATATATTCGCCCTTGTCCAAGAAGACTAAACGTCGGGATTTCCTACCAGGTGAAGCCAGGGAACCGCTGAATGACTGAAAAATGAGGGTTTCCGATCTTTGTGTCTTTTTATCCCCCGACCACGACCACAACCTTATCCACGTGAGTTGTTTTCTAGGATGCCGTGCTATTTATATGCTACACTGAGTGCATATGTACGACACCCGCCATTCCTCCTGGACGGAGTTGCTGGATAATATTGAGACGGGAAAGGAATGGCTTTGCTCATACTCTGATCATTTCGCAAATGCCGTTTAATCCCTTTTCCTTTCGGTATTGAAAGGAAAAATGATTTAACTCCATCCTATCTCACGCAATTACAGCCACGAGGACGACACCGATAATGAAGCTGACGCTTGCCATATCTCCAGCAACACAAATGAATAGGATAAGAAACCCTCTGACAAAACAGATAGAGCCAGGTATCAGATTTAACCTTGATTCCCCCTCCAGAACACAGTGACCATGAGTACCTCTAAATATTTCAGCGAGATGTTCATATCGCCTACTCAGTTTCTCGAAACAGAATGATAATATGTAGATGTCTTATAAGTGACGCTGACATGCGTAAAGGGACGTCCTTCCACGTAGAGTCATCCGTGTACACGTAAAAGCGTGAGAAATTACTAATATTACTATTTAACCCTCAGCCATAACACTCTTTTCAATCTGCTTTCGTGCAAAACGAAGTGTTAAATAGTTTTTTGACCTTTTTAGTTTTTTAGGGAACTATCGTTTAAGCAAAATTATATGGGCAGAAACTGATGGGGGAAAAATCTCTACGATAATTGGTACGTTGATTTCAATGTTGATCTCTTTATAACACATCATTTCCCGGACAGAATTCGGTTCTCAAACTTTTGCTGCTGTTCAGTTTATTTTGTTTGTATGTATATTTACCATCATTCCCGCCCCCCTTTTTTTCTGGTTTCTTTTATTTTCATATTTTCCTTTTGTTTTGTTTTTTAATACAAAAATAATTGAGCAGTCGCATGCCGGTGACCGCCAATGTCAGAGTGTTTTTGCCACAACTGAAACTTCTGCATCTCCAAGCAAGTAAGATTATGACAAAATGTGACAACATGGCTGTTTGGTGACTCTTCAAAATATAATTTTATTCAGGTTGACTTCTTTTTCTATGAGTATAGCTTTGCGTCCCGTATCATCTTATTAAATGTTGTAAATTTCACATAACAAGACTCAAATTAGAATCTCCGCGGATAACTCATCTAGTCTGATAAAGAAATGAAAGAATTCGACCCATAGTAACTCGACTTTCCAAACTCTTTTTCCATATCACCGTTCTCTTGACCACTGACTGCCCAGTACTTCAATTTGCCCTCTGAAGCCACCATAAAGTAATAACTGCAGAGGGGAGATGTACACTCTACACCCATGTGCTAACAGTGACTTGACGCCGCAAATCTCTCGGACCTGAATAGACCTCTAGCCATTGATAAAAGGCGGGTGGACTCGTGAAGCTGTAATTTGATCATATATCATCAGGAATAGGACAGAGCGTCGTCCACACTGGCTCATGTAATAAATTTATGTCAGGGTGTTCCTTCTTGTTCAAACAGACTGATGACTATTGGGGAAACATTTAGAGCACTGCCTGCAGGACACTGCCAAGGAAAATCGGCGCTGAATTCCACGACAAACTGATGTATAACACGGACGTGACAAACAAAAAGACGAATTACCACGTGAACAACTACACACGAAGAACACATTCTTCGTATTATGGGGGATCTTTCATCTTTAAATATTCTATCAAAAGGTGTAATATGAAACAGGAGACAAAAGAGAGAGATAAATAAATATGTGAATGACTGCAGACAAAGCAAACCCTTCATTCATTCTACATTCACAGCGAGAATGAAAACAACAACAACAACAATGACAACAAGCATGTATATTTCAGCTTTGAATATCATATCACAACAAACTAACGTTCACGGTATAAATGTATTAAACTCAGAAGACATAGAGTTACTATGTGAGTAAGTACATACAAGTATAATAGATTAAAATTTGTAATGATAATGAAAGCAGAAAACGTGACTATAGCGCCCAAATATATAATGCAGTTTTATCTCCATTATAAACCCTTTGACGTGCGGATATCAGCGCTAGAACATTAAAAGTTCGGACAGTATAAAAAAAAAAAAACAACTAGAAAACGATAAGTGGTGAAAAAAGGTAAAGAAAAGTAAAAATATAATGGAATCCAGATAAAAATACATTCTCAAACTGATTGTGAAAAGGCGTCTCCATGGGATGGGCTTACAAATAAGCAACGAAAGAACAAAATTGTTCAAAGTGATGAAGAAACTATGAAGAAAGCCCTATGGAAATCGTTCTTGTTCAGCCATCGTGTTTAACTGTTATTATTACTTTACAACTGTAAAGTTAGTTTCATACTTGTATTTGTCAGAGTGGCTTCCATTAAGCGTCAAGAGTATATTGGCTCTAGCCCCGATCTTGTAGTATCTGCCTGGAAAGTGTGGGAAAAATAAACTACCCTTTATGCCGACCCATTACTTGACATTGCAAATTACTTTTGGCAAACAAAAGGAACATGCTAGATACACTAGTTGGCATAAGCATAACATCCATGCATCCATCCATCCATCCATCCATCCATCCATCCATCCATCCATCCATCCATCCCATGCATACATACATACATACAATCATACATACATACATACATACATACATACATACATACATCTGCCATCCATCCATCCATCCATCCATCCAGACAGACAGACAGACAGACAGACAGACAAACAGACAGACAGAAAACTGTCAAATGGATAGGTATACATGTTGACAGGTCACGGAGAATACAGAGGCACTGGAAACGACTAACAGCGAACTTATAAGAAGAGCACTTAAGTTAGGAGTAGACGTGCGTACAAGTGAAACAATACGCCAGATTGTCTGTACTCAGCGACTGAAAGCCTACCTGGGAGTTCGCTGGAGTAAATTAGAACCACACCACACTCTGCGCACACAACATGACAATGCACCCTCCGCTGTTTGATCGCCAACGGTTCTCGGCTTTTACTTACAAGGAGCCACCTTGTTGGATCAAAATCATTGATAAGGCAAAAAGCTATGAACAGTTTCAAGATTCCTCGCTCAATCGTGAATGTACCATGGAACTACCTATCCTAATTTCAGAGTATAGAGAGGTAATCTTTTTTGTGTCTGTGCTTATAGTATTGCCCTATTGATGATGGTCTCCATGATATCTTAAAATGTACCTACGCACTGGACCTCGGAATGTATTCGTCATTATTCCAGAAGGCTAGACGATGGTCCTCTCAATCCAAAACCCCAGGGGACCGTTGAGTCACTGAAAAACAAATGCAGGCTCTAATCTTCTTATCTTTCCCATCCTCCAACAGAATTCAAAATTCGAGCCCACGACATAAGTTCTTCGTCAAGGTGCAGACACCTAATCCCGGAGACACGGTGTTCCATAGCTGGTAATGAAAGTATAGATGGTCTAATCAGTGATTAATAGTCTCTCAAAATAGATAATAATCTTCATAAGAATACCATCTCCGCACAACCGACTGATTATTAAACTGGCACTCGAACTCTCTCTGTGGGCGGCACAGTGTATTTAGCGATGACATTTTAAAAAGAACTCATTATCCCTTTGCTGATAGTCAGGGAATAGTTGTTACAAGGAATTGTATCAAAAATACAACGTGATCGGTCATGGTATACAAGCAAAAGCATTAGTATTCGTAAACTAAGCTGTTTTGTTTGGAGTGGAAATTCGTACCAAATAGCCAGACTATTCCACAAAAGATAGAGTACTTTAATTAGTCCAAAATGGTGACATTACTAAAGCAAATCAGAACATTTTGATCCTATAATGAGTTCCCCTGTGGACATCACGAGGCCAGTGTCTAGCAAACCCTTTTCTAAAACACACAATGTAATAGACATACATTTAATTTAGATTTCATACAGATTCCTGATCATCGGCCTTAGATTCTAAATTACAGACGAGAGTTTAAAAATCCAGAAATCTAGATATACAGCCAATGCAGCTCTTCTTTTTTTCTTAATCTAAACTGTTCATCACAGCCAAGAAACCATACTGCAATCTCGCCGGATGGCTTGTCTGTTCACTCCTTTCTTTTCTGGAGCTCAAGCAGTTCACAATTTGAAAACTATTCAGACCTTTGGGTACTGCATTGTGCCGCTGCTTGCTGGTATATTTTCATCATCTCCCACGTCAATTCTCCGACGATCAGAATCGCAATGGACATGACTTCTGTCAGGTTTGGCCATTGTCATTCCCCTGGCGATTATTCTTATTCTTATCATGCTGCTATGGTTACTATTGTGTTGGAAACTCCTCTTTATATAGAGTGCATTGACTGTGCCTATCAAGGCTTAGATACAGATGTCTTTGTCTCTACACGTCTTGATCACGGTGTATACTTTCTCTCCATTTTATTTAGATAATCAACAATCCTTTAAAGCTCGTTAAAAGAAAAATCGGTGTGAACATCATACTTTGATCAAGCAGTGCAGGCCGCAGAATGTTTCCAAATTACGACAGATTCAGCCCATTGTTGTCTTGGTTACCAGATGATATGACTTGAACAACACAATGTGAAGACAGGAAAACGATAATTACAGAAGATGGAAGGAACAATACAGTAAACTGTTATTTCAGAATAGTAGTGTATTCTTTGAGTTATGGTATTCTCTTTTGACTTTATGTTTAGAGAAAATGAAAGAAGTCGGTTTTTCTTTACAAGGAACCTCCACGGCCTATGCTGTTTGATGTCACAGATCTTTTAATATAGTTATATGAGAAAGAAAGTGACACCAGGTATCAAGGTCATTAGTGGGGTGGCCTTTCCATTTAAATAATACATTCCACTTAAATGTGTATTAAAGTGGAAGGAGGGTGAAAACGGATGCTTGAACCACTTTCTTACAAAGTACTTAAACATTCGGGAAGCCCAAAGTATGATCTATGGCAAAACTAAGTCACACAATATTTTATCATGCAAAATGATCCCATTTTCTGTCTATCTAAATATCTTCTCCTGAGTTTGATTTATGACATTTGTTAAGCCTAATAAATATTTCTGTTTATTTGATGGTTTCATGGCACACCATCATCAACAGCCCTGTCACACGAGAAGAAGGGGAAGAAAAAAAGTCCGCATCAGCGGAGTGAACAGAACAACATCTCTGTATCTGCAACGCGCTATCAATAAGACATCAAAAACAACAATAACAAACTACAAATGAGGAAACAATAACCACCCTGACAAAACAACAACATGGCTCAGACAAGACGTGAAGAGACCGTGCCGTAGTTGAGGTGGATGCCACCTTCAGCGCTGGCTCAAAGCGGCGCCATAGAATCACAGGAGAGAAGCGGCAAAGAATTTCTGGTTTCCGCACACAAACATGTATAAAGCCAACGTGTTTCCGCCACCTTGTTTAGATTGTGGCAAATTTGTCAGGGTCGTACAGTGCAACAACGAGGCGGGTACCTGTGTTGTAAAGTCAAGGATAGGTGGACTATACACCAACAAAAACAACAGTTTGAGAATGGAGATAGACAGTAACTGAGATATACACAGCAACGGGTTTATGATCTCGAGTAACGACTTTAGAAAGCGTAAGCAAAAGAATGGAGATAACAGCTTTAGACAGGCACAAAGAAAGTAGAAGTGTGCCTGAAAAGAAACTGAAAAAAAAAAGAACGGATGTGATGTCAAAGATGTCAGTCGAGTTCTCATGCCACACACGATGGATCAGAAACAACAGAAATAACTGTCGCAATCTCCAGAGACATAAAGGGAAATTCACCGCACACAATAACAATATGTGCCCATATACCACGCCCACCCCAACTGCTGTAAACGTTTCCGTATGTCATGACATTTCATTTTTCTTCTTTTTGCCAATAAG
>JBCAUA010008990.1:0-13235 GCA_038406235.1 Peronia verruculata | reverse complement strand
TTGTTGTTGTTGTTGTTGTTGTTGTTGTTGTTGTTGTTGTTGTTGTTGTTGTTGTTGTTGTTGTTGTTGTTGTGCTCATGTTGTTGTTGTGTTCATGTTGATGTTGTTGTGCTCATATTAATGTTGTTGTTGTCATCGTCATCGTAGTCGTCTCCGTTGTTTTAAATAGTCACATAGGAATGAATGGGTCTTGCCAGTTATGTATAGCTGGTATGAAAGGAGAATATCATATCTCTTTGTCCGTCGGATTTGTCTGCCAAAATAGATGTGAATCACCCGGAGATAGCGCTGTCTTGTAAGCATAGATGGACATTAGCCGGTGATTGTCTGGCTAGGGATTTAGTCTCCTCTCGCCTGTGAGAGAATGCCGTCGTATCTTATACAGAGTCAGTGTCTTTGAACGGTTTGTTCTGATTCTTTCTTTTTTCCAACAATGGGATAGAATTCTGTCTGTCTGGGGATTGCTACTTCTTTGTGCAGACAGAAGACACCATGATAATGTCTTGAGCAAAGTCTTCTTCTTCTTTTTCTCAGCCATAAAAACTCGGTTTAGTCGATTTTTGTTTAGATTAAAAATGAAATTTAAATAAAAGAAGAGGAAGGAGGAAGAAGAAGTTGCAAGTGGCTCGAAATGATTTACACAGAAAACCTTTGATCTTAATCTCGATACAGACTGACAGTGTGAGGTAATAGATAGATGGCTAGGAAAGCCAAATAGACAGATAGACAGACAGACAGACAGTTCAACAGAGAGGTAAACAGACAGGCAGGCAGACAGACAGGCAGACAATGGCAAATTAGTTATACAAAGGGATAGACAGACACAAGCCATTTGACTGAATTATTTTCCAAATAAAAATAGCGTGCAACAGGCAATTGCTTTTAGCCTGAAATACCTCTTCTTGAACACGAATAATGTCGTTACAGAAACGCTTGACTCTCCAGCTATTTCTGCTGATACTTGGTGAAAATGTCCGAGGTATATAAAGTTCAGATAACCTGGCAATTGGAACATTCACATTCTTTAGATAGGCCAGGCCGAAAGTGATAACATATATATGGCATGTGATAAACCTGATCATTGAGCCATAATTTCTCAGCGATTGTGGCCTTTTTTTTAAATTTTATTATGGCCCGATTGTTAAAGTTACAACCTTCCTACGTGACACACAAAGAGGTTGTGGGTACGGTAACATTGTGAATAGCCAATGTGTAAGATGGGCAAAACGAGGAATATAGTGATAAACGAGCTCTGATCACTGGACAACAGCTAGACAATAGCTGGAGATAATACAAATCTTCTCTATTGTTCGTATAAAGAAGTTGGCATTGACAACGCCTGGGTTTTGCTCATATTAATTGCCGTCGAATACATGATCACATAACACAATAGTGTTATGTCATTTTTTTGACCACAATTGTGGACAGCTGAGATAACTACCACTACAGGAGGTTGAAAAGCTTATAAAAACCATAACATAACCATTTTATTGATTCGATAGGGAGGAGTCCGAAGGAAAAGGAAATGACTGAAGCTAAAGACAGGGTAACACTATTTTCATCATCATCATCATCATCATCATTATTTTACAAAAAAGAAATGTCTTAAAATTAAGACGACTGTCCATCGGCAACTAGTCTAATACGTCCAAAAAGTTGAAAAACAATATGAAGAATTTTGAAATGAGTTAATAAACTAATATCGCCAGCCAGATTTTCGAGCCTGCTTGGCTCTTCGTCGGGGCCATCATCATCATCATTTTCTGAAATGTAGTAATGAGCACAATCAACCGGCAGCTAACTAAACAATCCAAGAAAAGTAAATACCATACTATATAAACAACTTGATCTTGATGCTAAAAGTAAATGCCAAATTTTCGAACCAAATTGGTCCTTCCTCAGGGCAACAAAATAAACATGTCATCATCATCATCACCATTATCCTTATCATCATTTTATAAAAATGTCTTTAAATCTAAGACAACTGTTGACTGGCATCTAATCAGATACATTATACAAAATGGAAAAAAAAAAAAAAAAACACCGGGAAAGACTTGCTGTTGGATAAATTAATATCGCTAGCAAAATTTTCGAACTCTTGGTTCTTGGTGGTGATCATCATCATTATCGTCCTCTTATAAAAATGTCTTCCAATATATTAAGACAACTGTCTACCGACATGTAATCAAATATATCAAAAAGAAGGACATAACAGTCTGAAGAACTTGATAGAAATTGAACAAGTTGGTACCACTGGCCAAAGTTTCCAACCTAGTTGGATCTTCCTCTAGGCAATATTTTTTGTTTTTCTTAAGCCTTTCAATCCTAAGAAAGTAGGACTATGTCAGTTTTTAGAGGCTGCCTGTCTTTTGCTGAGAATTTTTGTGGGTGGAAATGTGTAAAATTTGCCCGACAGCGGCACTCCGCCTACTCTTCGTCGATTTTGAACTGCCAGGTCTTTAACGTGTGTAGGGTACACACGGGATCTCCGAAATATATCGTCCCCAATGGGAGAAGATTAGACGTTGGGCTTCCCTACTCAGCGGAAGCCAGGGGACTGTTGAGTCACTGAAAAAGGCAGGTTTTCGATCTTCGAGTCCTTCCACCCCCCTGAAGGTGGACCCGCGAGTCGATCCCAGCCACAACCTCACCGACGTGAGCAGAAGCTAAACCCCATAGCCACGGTGACCACCTTCCTCAGGGCAGTAGTCATGTTTATGATCGTTTCATGCTCTAACATTTAAGATGAACTGCCTATCGGAAACCCCAACTTAGTAGATCCACATTAAAAGAAACGGACAGCAGTCTGCACGACTGGATATAGTAAAAATTGTCATTAGTAACTTTACCAGCCAACGTTTGGAACCCGATTAATTTTTCTTCAGGGCAACAAAGGAAAAACATATAATGTTGATGGCGTAGATGATTGCGCCCCGACGAAGAGCCAAGTGGGCTCGAAGACTTGAAAATGACGGGGTTGATGGTAGCGATGATAATGGAGCCACTCCGACAACTTTCCAACACTCAAATGATCATGGTAACCTTTGGTCGGAACAGCCCAGCTGCTATCAGGTAATGGTGTATTAAAAAACAAAAACAACTCAGATCGTGATCGTAAAAATGAAAAATAGGAGTCCTACAGGAGAGAGAAAGAAGAGAGTGGTTGATTTTTAATGTGTTTTCCCTTACGGCAATTGGCGATATTTCCATTTAACATATTGTGAGCGTTTAATAATGTAAGACAGTTTTCATTTTTGTTTTATTAGTATTATTTTTTTTTTTCGTCTCAAATGTCAGCTACGTGCAGAAATGCAAGCCAATCTTTATATCATTAAAGGAATTTGTCAATGATTGTGTGTGTCTCGAAATGTGTGTGTGTGTGTGTGTGTCTTTTATTGTGGAATTTATGAGTGAGGAGGATAAGAATAGATTGCAGAGTACGCTAGAAAGTGCCATTGTAAAGTTTATTGAAGAGAAAAACGGTAATAAAATGAAGAGCGATGTGAGAGGAATGAGACCACTTGTAACATTGTTATGAAGACATGCCGAGGAGGATTCAGAGTCCGGTATAAGGTTTATTTTGTAAAAGCAGTTTTTTTTTTTTTTTCCTCCTGGATCTATAGACGCTTAGATATTTGTGGGATTTCTCTGGATGGATGGATGGGTGGATGGATGGATGGATGCACAGACGGACTCACGGATGGACAGACCGATGGATGGAGGGAGGGATGGATGGATGGAGAGATGGATCGACAGAGAACGGACAATGGGACGCAAGATGGGACGGAGGGGGAAAGAGACAGTCAGATAGACCAAGGCATTGTCCGCTAATTAGATGTCCAAATTTCTTCTTGTAACACAGTTCAGTACGATGCATGTTAGGTAAGACATTTGCGACAAGTGTGACAGAGGAGAACACAGGAGCGAAGCTGTTCTTGGTGCTGACAGTTCAGTGCTATCAGTGTTCCTGGCTTGTATTTCATCTCTTTGGATTGTGTTGTTTATTTGATTCATGTCTCTTTCATATGATTCATGGCCGAGCAACGCGCAATTGTCTGTGCCGAGCAGACAGTTTGCAAATAAGAATACATCGGATTTCCTTTTCAGTAGATTTAAAAGGTTTGAAGATTTACAGTTTCAGAAAAATAGGCCTATTAATACACTGTGACATGGCAGTCCATAGATTTTTTTAAAGTAAATAGAGGGGAGTTGCTCTGTTGTTGCTTTTTAAAAGGCTGATTCTGTTCTTGTTGCTGTTGTGTTAAGCTAAATCTATTCCCTCCTTCAATTGAAAGATATTTCTATATATTATGTTAAAACAGCAGGCAGGGAAATGTACGCACATTCTATATGGGATTATACTCGGTGAAATTCTTCTTCCTACACCTTTCTTGAATCGATCATCCTTTTGTTCTCAGTATTCTTCCTCTTCCTTTTTCTGTTTGTTTCATTTTGTATCTATGTATCTATTGCTATGACTCTGTTCCTTGATTAGTTTGGCCAACATCTCCCTATTTATTTCTGAACTCTAGAAGTATCCTGTTGATCCTAACGTGTGGCTGAGAAAATTTTCCATTTCTTCCCTCGCTTAGAAAAATTCGTAGTGTGGTTATGAAGTCCTCAAGTCAACGCCTATGATGATTTTTTTTTTTACCACAACAGTCTTAACTGGCTGATCATTCTGTTCCATAGCTTTGCAAATGATTTAATATGATAAGATTAGACAAACTGAATTTTGCTAACGAAAATTCCATTATTTGACGTAAAATACATTCACAGTTACATTACACCACGAATAGCGTCAGAGCATGACAGAGCCAAAAAAAAAAAAAGTTGCATTAGTTACAGAGGATTGCTGAGTTTTCATGGTTGTAAGAGAGCATGTTTTAGGTCACTCATTCAAATCCAGCTTGTTGCCATTTTTCCCGATCGCCTATACATACTCACGCCTACCATAACTCCAGTTCTATCAACAAAGGCTTAAAGGGTTAAATGTTGGCACTGTCACATGGATAGATCACTGATGTCAGTGATTTCATTCAACACTCGAAGGATTATTGATTCCCTTTTGTGTTCTCTTCTCTGTCACCAGCTGAGGCATAACAGTTAGCAGCGACGACAGGGAAGTGAGCGGACGGAACAAGCAGGCGGTCACTTCCATCTATTGGTCATTCATCTGGACAGCGGTCACTCGGAGGTCACTGACCCTGCATGTATCACCAAAGTCTGGTGAGGCCTATAGGACAAACTACACTTGTTGGTCTCTACCACTTGGAGCGAGTAGAGCACCACATTCTGGCCAGCTGATGGTAGCTGCTTGCTTTGGTGTTCTTCTTGTTTTGTTAACACCCCCACCCCCAGCCCTCCCCCCCCCCCTTTTTTTTTTTTTTTTTACTTTCATGAAAAAATGTTAGTTCTTGTTCACATGTTAAACTTTGTGTCATACCATGTTACCTTTTTTTTTTTTGTATGCAGATGTCCAGCTTTTGTTTCAGGAAATATTGAGGTTTATTTCATTTAGCTATGGCTTTGATTTATGAGAATGGGATTTTGAACACTCAGAGGTATTGTCCTGTCCTGGACAGTTTGCAATCTTGTATGTACTTGTTCTCAAGTGATATAGATTTTTTTCTATATTAGTGCTTACATTGTTATCGCTATCTCTTTTTTTTTTTTTTCATTATTTTATTGTTGCTTATTTCACTGGGTTTTTTTTTTTTTTAACTATACATAGACAATATTGGCTCAAGTGATATAACAGCCGATGATTTGTATGATGAAATTTGTATAACAGAAAATAACAATAGCTGTCTGCATATAGGATGATTACTTTAGTAAGGCAAATTCAATAGATTAGGTCTGAGTAGATCGTTATATACAGTCCAAGAATGTTCTCCTATAATTATTACCATTTGTATAAGCACAGCTTTTTAATCTGTGTGGAGAGGTTTTAGAAGCATTTGTCCAGTTAGTAAAACTCAACATAATGATCAGGCTTTACTGCTCCAGTACCAGCTAGAAATCATATTGATTGTTCTGTCTGTCTGTGACAGTTCTTGACTTCTTTCATCCACAAAGTATGAAGATTTCTCATGATTTCTGTCTTTTTGTTTTGTCTTGTTGTATTTTTCATCAGAGAAATCAAGTAGATTGTTCCGCTGTTTCAGCAAACAACTAAACAAACAAACAAAAAAAGTCAATCAACAGACTTTGAGAAATCATTTTTATGTGAAACCATCATGTTGTAATACATAACCTGGGTATTTTTTTAAATCGAGTAAGACGGATGTTTTATGATACATTTATATAATATGTGTATATATGTTTTTCAATATGCTTATTGATTGAATTGTCTGTGTCATCATTCTGATTGATGGTTAGAATGAGATAATGGCTTTTACCGTGCCAGTATATAGCATTGTTGTAGCCACAACTTAGGTTAGAGTAAGCTTAGCTTTGTCGTTAGGTCTGTAGAACATGGGGGCCATCATAATGAGAGAGGAAAACACAGTACAAATAAAAAAACAACGTAAGTTACTGGCATTGTCAGAGAAGTGAACAAAGGGATTAAATCAATTTGATAGCGAAGAAAATTTTTTGTTTTTTTTTTTAATTCGTACATTCTTTTATAGTTATGTTCATCATCATGGGTAATTTCATTTTATAAAATAGAAAAAGACTGTCCAACCGGCAACTAACTAAACAATTTTGAAAAAACATTGAAAAAAGCAAATAACACTTATAAATAACTTCTTCTTGATGTTGAATTGTAGGTAAGCCAAATTTTCAGACCAACTTGGTTCTTCTTCAGGGCAATCATGGGTAATTTCATCATTATTTCCATTCATGGTATCTATAAGTCTGCAGAACACAGGAGAAATAAAAAAAACAGAATAGATCCTTTTCACTGTTGACAAAGTGAAACAAAGGAGTGGAGGTGAAGGTTGTAATATTCAGCAGTGTTTATTGTACCATCAGACTTACTCCTATCATGTTTTGTTCACCTCTTGTCACTGAAATGACAGAATTTTAAGCAATAAAGGAATATAACTTAGTAAAGATGAATGTTATATCTTTGGATTCAAATATATATGTATGTATGTATGCATGTATAACAGGGAAAGGTGTTCTTGTATGTAGTGAGTGATTATGCCTTTAATTTCATAGTTCTGTTTGCTCTCATCCTGACCCCTGTATCTTTAGAAAGTGGAGACTATGCTTAGAATTTGCCTTACCTTTCAGAGTTTGTGGAACATGGCAATACAAATTCATGTTATCTAAGTGATCAGTTTATAAAGCTTATCCAAGAGGCAACGCTTTTTTGGGAAACTAACAAGAGCTGCTGTACTGATGTTCCAGTACATTTTGGACATTCAGAGAGGTGTGTAGAGGAGATTGTGCATTACGGCATGGATAATGGGTTGATCAGTTTCTTCTCAGAAAATGTACAGTATATACTCTTTACAAAAATAGCCTGAAGCAAGATAGTCTGCCATGATCTGCCAGTTCTGTGCTATATTAGTGCAGACTGATCTATTTTGTAAAGTATCGAGGATCCCCACAGGAAAGTCTCAGCCCATTGCCTTCCCTCTATGATCCAGGGAAAAACTGGATTGAAAGAGGGGGGAATAAATGGGAGGCGGAAGATAAAGGAAAGATGGCAAGATCATTGTAAATGTAGTACATGTCAAATCTAGTCTACTACTTACCCCAATAGTTCTTTTATTTTGCCTACAGTATTTGTTTCTTGTTGTTATTTTGTATCTTTATTTTTTGTTTATTTACCATGTGATTTCATACGCAAGAAAACAACTTACATATGCTAGTAGCACTAGGCATTGGGGTGAGGTGACATTGTTGGGAGTTCAGTGTGAAGACCCAAGAATGCTATACCTCAATAGAAGATAATGGTATTTGGTGTCTGTGTGCTAAATTTTTACTTATATATGTATATAGTATAAGCAGAGAGTTAGTTAGCTTTTGATAGTAGACTTTAACTGCAACATAGTTAGTAAAGCAGGTTAATTTCACAGCAATAGTTAACTTTATGATAGACGCCTTGTCATGTCACTGACAGATATATATGAATGTTAAGCCTTGGTGTCAGGTGCTGATAAGATGGGGTAAACAAGAATATATACAGTGATCTATTTATTGCCATGTAGAGGTGATATCTACGAGGTATACACTGCTGATGAGGGAGATTGCTTGAAACATGGGAGTCAAAACTGTAACCGTGTAACCTGTTATCAGTTGCAGATAAGATGTGGTCTCCTAGAAACTTTCATTGTTGGAAAGGGGGGTCAGGGGAAATGCAAGAACATTATGAAGGTGGAACTTTGATATCAGCTGCAAAGTTTTGTCAGCATTTGCAAAAAAAGGCTTCATTGTTAGAGAGGGGAACTGCTGGAGTCATGCTATCCTGCACTATTATAGCAGAGGTATCTTTGTTACACGTAGATCTCTGGTATGAGAACAGTCTAGTAGACATAGAGACAACATAAGCCTGATTTTGGGGGGAGGAGACTGTGCAAAAAAAGATGCACTCTTTCAGATGAGATCGTAAAGTAGAACATCAAAAATTTGGTTCATAAATGAAAATAATAAATTATCGGTGGACTGAAATCATTGAGGATGAAAACCATACAAGAATTCCATACCTTCGGTTTTCCCATATGTCTTGCGCCCAGGGCAAATGAGTCGCAAGTCGCGCCAGGTGAGTTCGAGTCACTGCTGTTTTTTACCGTTTTTCCCTATTTTCCAACTAGAAACCAAAATATTTCTTTTTGTTTCAGATTGAAAAAAGGTTAAATTGACGTTCTGAGAAAAAACAAATTTAGTATCTTAGTTGGAAAGTAGTTAAAAAAAACGACCAAAAACAGCCGTTTATCTTCGTTGCCTGGGGCGACTTCCGACTCATTTGCCCTGGTCGCAAGTCATATCTTTCTGACCAATTGGGAGTGAAAAAAAAAAAAACAAAGCACCAGATTTTATCTTAGAATAATACAATGGTGATGATAATTTTAACGAAAAAAAAAAAAGTGTTCCCTTGAAACCTTGATTGTTACATTATAGTATAGAGGTTTTTGTACATGAAAATAAGACTCAGCCCAGACAAAAATAACAGATGGTGAGGCAACTCGGCAAGATGACATAGCCAGGCTTGTGTCAGTTGTAGACAGTGTGGAGGCCAAAGTGTGACCCCCCATACCTCATCTTGCCCTTTTGAAACATCATCACTATTCTTATTGTTGTTGTTGTTGTTGTTGTTGTTGTTGTTGTTGTTGTTGTTTTACATTATCACCATTTCTTTTGTTGTTATATTTAGCCTGGACAGATCATGTTTCAGTAATGCAATCCTTATCTTTATTATCAACGTTATCAAAGATTTCTGTTGGTTTTATGTCTATTCCAGACTCTATTTTTGTAACCTTTATTTTATCATTACATTTTTATCGTTGTTTATCACTTCTTTTTTGACATTTGGTATCGTTTCTTATCAGATGGATGTTTTATTAGTTTCACCTTTATATACGGCATACAGCAAGTTGATTTGATACCTCAGTGCAGAAATAAAAAATCAAATGGAGAAAAAAAACAAACAAACATGCCTTGTTGTTTGCCCTTTGTGTGGCAAAGATAACATTGATTTCACATCATTGCTTTGTCTGTTGCTATGTTTGTCTATCAGATACTGTATGTAGTTCTGTAATCTGCTATGTCAGTGTATATTACTACCACTGTGGCTACTAGTTATGATGCAGTTGTAAGGGGCACTGTGGTACATACATGTATTTACTATCCCATGTGTCCTCAGTTGTAAGTCTAGCTGAACACTCTTTGTCCTCAGTTGGAAGTTTAGAACAGTCTGTGGCACTTCAACTTTTCTATTCATATGTCTACACCTGCACTTTTATTGTTCCTGCATCCTCAGCTCTAAGTCTAGAACAGTCTGTGGATAGTGCACCCTCACTATTCCTGTATTTTCAGTTGTAAGTTTGGAACAGCCTGTAGATACTGCACTCTTACTGTCCCTGTCTCCTCAGTTTTAAGTCAAGAACAGTCTGTGGCAATGCACTTACTTCGACTGTATTTTGTATCCTCAGTAGTAAGTCAAGAGCAGTCTCTGGACACTGTACTCTCACTGTCCCTGTGTCCTCAGTTGTAAGTCTAGAAAGCCTGAGGACATTGTACTCCCTGTGTCCTCAGTTGTAAGTCTAGAATAGCCTGAGGACATTGTACTCCCTGTGTCCTCAGTTGTAAGTCTAGAACAGTCTGAAGACATTGTACTCTCACTATTCCTGTGTCCTCAGTTGTAACAGCCTGAGGACACTGTACTCTCATTGTCCTTGTGTCCTCAGTTGTAAATCTAGAACAGCCTGAGGACACGGTACTCTCACTATCCTTGCGTCCTCAGTTGTAAGTGTAGAACAGCCTGAGGACACTGTACTCTTACTGTCTCTGATTAATCTAATAAATGTTGAACACTTCTGTTTTCATTCACATCATTGCTCGCCATTCCAGGGCTACTAGACATGAATGATTTGTAATTCCAGAATTTTTAATTTTTTGTAGCTGCACAGTTATTGCCTTGACGCATCAATGACTTTTTTCTCATAGTGTTTGAGTACTCTCTGGCTCTGTAAACTGCAGGCTGGCTTTTGTTTTCTTCTTCTTCCTCATAAATATAACACATTTTATGACTTCACATTGGCTGCCCAAACTAGTAATGCTTTTGTCATTTGGGATCTGTCTTTGTTTTTTTTTTTTGTCAAGTATGACAGGGTAAATATCTCTGCTGCCAGCCTTGGCTTATGCTTAAATCTTCAATGTCACTGCAGATGGGTTAGTGTGAAAGAGCTAGATAGTATACACAATTTTCGTGGATCTTCTTATGCTTGTGGTCATGAACTGTGTTGAGTGGCACGGACCATTCTATTGTAATTTTAGAGCCTCCTAACTACGAGGCTGCCCATAGACTACCTTGCATACTATTAGATGTTGTTGTCTCAATTCTGGCGTCTTTTATGCCCCACTGTTCATGGACAGGGATGGATAGCACTCAGTGTTGTTCACATGCAATGCTGGAACTATCTGTGTGACCATGACCACTCAGTGGCTGACCTGACCAGGAAGTGTAGTCACTGTTTAGAGCCCTCATACTTTTCTATGCCGTGCAGTTGTATGCTTGTTGTTTTGTTTTTAAACTCATACCAGGATAGATTAGCAAACTAATGCTTAATCTCACAAAATGGTTGTCAGCGAGCCATGTGTTTCAGCCAGTCTATGCCCCAACCTGTTACTTGAAATATGTGAAGCAACACATAAAAAATATTAAAAATTATCAGGATGAATCAAAGACATTGATATGGGATATGGTGAATTTTCCATAATTTTCTGTTACTCATGCTTCAGATAACAAGAGAAAAAGTGTTTGTTTTTCCTATTAGTGCAATGCTTGTGTTTTACCTCTTGTGCCCAACAGTAGTTTGTCTGAAGATCAGAATGGCTCATTGTAATTCTAAGAATCTGTAGCTGTAGTGGTTGCTTTCATTTGACTGTCCAAGTGTCCCGTCCTGCCATCCTGCATTGTTCAGCTGTATTCTGCTGTAGTTTGCACTATATACAATGTAGTCTTCAAGCTTCCATTTTTATTTCATTCATATTATTAGTATTATTGACTGTGTTACTTTGTGCAAATCTTATTTAAACCAATTGATACCAATACAAAAATACTCTGCCATGCTACTGAAACGGTCATCATGATGTGATATATACCAGTGACCACATTGTTCATTTGCAGTGGTCACTTTATTGTTTGCTTGTTTATTGTTCTCTATGTATTGCCCTGAGGGTATTGCCAGCGAGCTTACGCCTAGTTGGTCTACTCGGATTCAAAGCTCATCCTTGTCTTGTCTTTGCTTAATGCAATATTGCAAACTATCAAAATTTAAGCTTTAGCTCTAGTAGTAAAATTGTTTGGAATGTAAGGCCTAGAAATAAAGTGGATTGTCATAGTCTCTTCCTTACTTTGCTATTGTTAATTTTCAGGCTGTATAATTTTGTGCTGTGTAGGGGTTTGCATGAGACAGCTTTATAGAACATTGGGATTTGTTCTTGAGAGAAAGCCTGTATGACTGAGCATTACTACTGTTATTATTATTTTTGTTATTATTATTGTTATCCTCCTCTGTTTGTTATTATAACATTGACCACATGTATCAATATCATCACCATCCTTTATATCAAACCTTATACTATTATTATATATCAATCAATATCTATGGATAGATGACTTTGGATTTCCCTCTCACACCATTGCCTAGTGTCCGGTCAGGATTCCTAGGGCTGAGATTTTGTTCCTATGTGAAGGTCAGCCAGTATGTTCCCAGAGCATGTAACGCTGTATGTGTATGTGTATGACTGCATGTGTGTAGTATGTGCATTGGATGTTGTTGTTGTTGTTGTTGTTTTTCTCATCCTTTCAGTTCAGACAGCGGTGGATCAATGTTTGTTTCAAATATGTGTGGAACTGCATGTCATCTGGGAGATTGAGAAGAAAAAAATAATAAAAGAAAGAGTTGTGTATGTCTTTTTTTTTTTTTCTTTCTGTTAATGGAATCACCCCCACTGCATTCTGACACTTTATGGGTTAATCAGTGTGTTTGACCCCAAAAACACTTTTTGTTATTGTTTTGTTTTTTGTTTGTTTGTTTTGTGTATGAATATATTGTGTTGTTGTCATTTTTGGTCAAAGTTCAATTCCAGATCAGGATCAGTTGGTTTTTTTTTTTATTTCTTTGCCATTCACCATCTCTATGAGAACTACCATCTTGTATGTGAGCCTGCTGGTGGTAGAGGTGGTGGAGGATGAAGTAGGCAGCCCAATTGTTCAGGGAGATTTTGTGCCACATTGCTTCTGTCAGAAACTTCATGTCCTAGTGTGTGTGTGTGTGTGTGTGAGAGAGAAAGAGAGAGAGAGAGAGAGAATGTGTTTGTGAATATTCATTTGCTGTACCACTTAGACCCTCTCTCCGGCTACCATTTCCCAGTTTTTATTTTCCATGTCATGTTTTGATTACTTTTTTTTTACTACTGTCATTATTAATAATAATATTATTATTACTATCTGTTTTTGTTGTTATTGTTATATATTACCATTTGTTGTTGTTGTTGTTGTTGTTGTTGTTGTTGTTGTTGTTGTTGTTGTTGTTGTTGTTGTTGTTGTTGTTGTT
>JBCAUA010008979.1:0-12668 GCA_038406235.1 Peronia verruculata | reverse complement strand
CTTCCGGGCGCCCCCCCCCCCCCCCACACACACACCTATTTAGCTTCCTCTTACGGTGACTTATGCTTTCCCACTCTGTTGTCCTTAGCGTTCAATCATTCCCATTTAAGTTTATCCCCCTCGCACTCTTTCAACGATCTGCATCAATCCCATTCTCCCCTCCCTCCACCTACACCTCTCTCAAACTCCCTCCCTGTCTCTGTCTATCTTTATCCTTTGTTTCAGTCTCTCTGCTATCTATCAGTACACCATTAGCCGGCCAACTTCTAAAGTTAATGGAGCTAAATGGATTTCTTACTAAACCCCCGTGGCATATTGACTTGAAAGAAACACAGTTTGAAAAATTCAGGACAAGTTCATGAGCTTCTAATGCTACCACTAGAAAACCTATAACGTGCTACGCACCAAAACCTTGCACATCACCGGAAAATCAATTCTGCAGATTTGTACAGATTTGTCATGTCACAGTGTCATTTAGTAATCAGTTCTGGAATTGATTGAAAATCTGATACAGGTGATCAATCACCCCACAGCAACCACAGCAGCAACAACAGTAGCGATGCAGGGGCAGCAAGAGGAAGAAAAAGAAGAAAAAGAAGAGGAAAAAGAAGAAGAAGAAAAAAGGAGAAAAAGAAGAGGAACGACATTAACAACAACAACAACAACAACAACTACAACTACATGTACAAGAACTACAACAAGAAGAGCTACTACCTCAAGCATCAAGTTCACTCTATAGCGGCGGCAGACACGTTCGTATTGTGATGGGCATAATTTAAGTCGAGCCACGAAAATGGCGACAGTTAAATTTCAATAAAACCACCGGGTTTTGTTCTAAGAGGAGGCAACCATGATGTGTGTACAAAACTATAGTGACACAATATTTGTTCCCTCGATCCCCCCCCCGCGGGGGGCACGGGGTTTGTAAGTAGGTTCTCTGCTCCCACCTGCAGGTTGTGCAAGCCCGCCATCGGTAGGGTGTCTCTCATGGAGTGCCGTCTTCGACATTCCAGGGGAGAAATCTCTTCTCTCTCTCCTTGCTCCTGTCTTCTGTCCCGTTTTCTTTCCTCTCTTCTTCTTGACGTGTAAACGTATCTTACCGTTTTTGACACAGTATAAACTTAATCGTGCTGATGCGTTGTTAAGCCCCAACACAAACAAACAAACGAACAAACAATAACAGTACACAGCCGCGTATGTCAGTCACTGTTGCCAACAAATACTATTACACCAGTCGGTATACGACAAAGAGTATGAGGATTTGATGAGGCGATTTGGGGGTGGGGGAGGGAGTGGGAAAGGCTATCGTTACGTCAGATGTGCTATGTTGTCCATCAGCTGTTACATCAGTCGGTCAGTCCAGGCCGGACGTTTTGACGTCATCAGGAGGAAGTGGACGGCGAGGTGTCAATCAAGCAGATCTGTGGCAGTCAGCGGTACATACCTTGTTGTTTTGGTCAGCGGGGATTTCTTTCTTTCTTTCTTTCTTTTTCTCTCTTTTTCTTTCTTTCTTTCTTTCTTTCTTTTTCTTTCTTTCTTTCTTTCTTTCTTTCTTTTCTCTTTCTTTCTTTCTTTCTTTCTTATTTTTACGTTTTCTTTACCTCTTTCTTTCTCTCTTTCTTATTTGGATTTTTTATCTCATTCTTTCCGCCTTTCATGTTCTTTCCCTCCTACTTTGTTTTCCAATCATTCTCTTTCTTTGCGTTCCTTCTTTCTTTCATTTCTCCTCTCTCACTTCCTTTCCTAATCAGTTTCAACCAGTCTCTCTCTTTCTTTCTTTCTTTTTTATTCTTTTGTCTTTTGACCTTTACTTTTTTTTTTTTTTTGTTGATCGTTTTGGTTTTTCCTTCTTCTTTTCCGATTCCTTTCTTTCTGTTTTTTTCCTTCTTTCTCTTCCGGCAATTTCCCATTAAGTAAATCTCCCCTCCCCCGTCGCCCCCCTCCCCGTCAATGTTTTGCCTGTCTCCACTGAGCCCTATCAAGAGAGACCCTGAGTGCACGGATGAGCCGTTACTGTCACTGGTGAGCACTGGGAAGGTCAGTGACATTTCTGAACGGGAGCTAATGACACTCGTGTGGGCCTGAGTGAGCCTGCTAGAGAGAGAGAGAGAGAGAGAGAGAGAGAGAGAGAGAGAGAGAGAGAGAGAAAGAGAGAGAGAAAGAGAGAGAGAGATTGAGGGAAAGGAACGAAAGTGGAGAGGGAGGGAGTAATGGAAAGGGATAAACTCATTTACGGTTACTGTACATATAAGCCTTTCAACCTCTTTCGTGTTGGATATCTCGGAGGGATAAACTCAACAAAAGACAAACAGAGAGAGAGAGAGAAAGAAAGAAAGAGAGAGAGAGAGAGAAGGGAGGGGTGAGAGAGGGACGAAGGGAATTAGACAGAAAGGCAAAAAGACTCAAAGAGCAAAGAGAGAGTCCAGATAAAATGAGACATGGAGGGCGATACAAGGAGGCGGTCAACAGATAGAAAGAAAGAAAGAGAGAGAGAGAAGAAGAAGAAAAAGAAGAAGAAGAAGAAAAAGAAAAAAGAAATAACTGAGACAGCTGTAGAGTGAGAGCAGGTTCAGAAAAACAACAAACATGTTTATTATCTTGACAGACAGAGTTGTATTTGTTTCCCTTTCTAAGACACTACATTTGAAACAAACTAAAGTTTCCTTTCCTTTCTTCTCGCCCACAACAAACCGAAAGCTAAGAAGCACGACGAATATAATGATCAAATTTCCCGAGCGGTTCCCTGGAGAGGCGCCCAGTCAACCCTGAAGGTTTGTTTACCGCCCTCAGAACTCTTCTCAGTCCTAGCCCAGGAACGAGGAGTGACAGCGAAAAGCGCGCGGGACTGTGTTGATGAATGCATTTGGGTCATGCCTGCCTTCTCCATTACTGTCCATCCAGCCTCGATAAAGCTTTTTTGTTTTGTACTGTTTCCTGAGTTCCGGATCATTGTTTTTCCTTGTCCATTCCGTGTTTTCTTTCTTTCGTTTTTTATTTGTCTATTGTAAGCAAAGGGAAAAAGGCAAACTCATTTCATAGGCAATTTGCTTTCAAGACAGAGAGAAAACAATTTCCTAAATGTTCTGAAAAGGCAGGTTTATTGTAATCTCTGACATTGTGGCTTTTAATGTTTGTCTGTTTGAAGAATTGATATTTTAACTGGTCTCAAAGGAGAGAACAGAAGATGAGCTAATATTTTTCTTATTCATAACACTAACAGTGTCTTCTTTTTCCATTATAAATATTACTCAGAACTTCACCCTCAAGATTCCTATGAATAGGAATGGAGGAGTAGAGAGGATGGCTGAATAGTCAATTAATCAACCAATTACTGTCCATGACAGCAAGCAAGTTATCGGGTAAGTAAGTAAGTAAGTATGCAAGCAAGCAAACAAGTAAATAAGTAAGTAAGTAAGCAAGTAAGTAAGCAAGCATGCACGTAAGTTAACGAGCAAGTAAGTAAACGAGCAAGTAAGCAAGTGAGCAAGCAAGTAAACAAACAGTATGGAAGCAAGTGAGTAAGCACACAAGCAATCAATCAAGCAAGTACGTAAGTAAACAAGTAAGCAAGCAAGCAAGGAAAGCAAGGAAAGAAGGAAGCAAGCAAGCAAGAAAGTAAAACAGCAATCAGGCAGATTGTTTGGCATGTTTTAGGTTGAGTAGGGTGACATCAATGACAGAATGGGAGGAAAGAAGAATCACCATGCCCTATTTTGTAAGGCATAGTTCTAAAGTACGAGTGTTCTAAAGAATTTTTCCAAATTAATGTTGGCATTTTTCCCATTTATGGTTCCATATCAATCTAAATGGCCCCTGTTCAAATACGAGTTAGTTTTTTTTTTCTTCCATAATTTTCTCCATGTCACCTATGGCGAATATCTGCAGCAGTTCACACACGATTCATAAATTCTTCTTCTCATTTATCATTCAAATAGATGCGACTCACTTCCTTCCTAGATCCAACATGCTGTTATTGATCTTTCTCATTTACTTCAGAATATTCTTATCTCGTAGCAAATCCTCGTCCACTGGCTCGATGCAGGCGTCTGAGTGATAAACTTGCATTCATTATATGGACATATTCATGTTCAATTCGCAAAGAAATAAACCATATGGTGGTTGCAATCAGCTTAAGGAATAGGAATAATGTAATTCTTCCTGCTAAAGTAATTGTAGTTGACAGATTGTGGCTTTCTGTTGTCTTTTTACGCTCTTGGAACCTTGGACTGCATTCGCTGCATGTACAGTCAAAATATAAACCACAATGAGAATAACAGAGGAATTACACGAAGGAGCCAGAGTGAATTAAACGGTCATATCTACAGAAAAGATGATACCGAAAGACACTAGTTTTGCCAGAAAAGTGGAGAGCAAACTAAGGCCAAGATAGATAAGGCAAACTAAGGCCAAGATGTGACTTTCATCCAGTTCTGAAACACGGGACGGCATAGAATAAGCTCAATAGGTTAGAATGCCTAAGAACCACGGTGCAAAGAGAGGAATGCCATATACACGACGGACCATAATTTGACCAGTAGAGTGGCTGGACAGCAAGGAGAAACTAGTGAAATAATTACCTCCATTTGGTCCATTCTCAAATCCGAAACAAAGGAGGTCTGTTGAAGCAGTGCTATACAATTTTGTACCAGAGAAGAACAAGAGGATCAGAGTTGACATAATATATTCGACTTTCAGGAAGGGGGAGGGATAGGAAAAATAGAAGGAAAGGGGGGAGGGGCTGAGATATGTTCTGAAGGTCATTTTCTAAATTATCATTACTGACAGACAAATAGTAAGTTTTATTACTATTGTATCTGGCATGTTCAAATTAGAGGAAAACAGAAATAACAACAACCACAAAACAAAAACAAAACAACAACAACAATAAAATATCCAACAAACAAACAAGAGAAGATGGCTTTCTCGAACGGTTGTCTTGGCAACGCCTCCATCTTGAATTTGGGCTTCTCTGAAATTGTTATCTTTGAAATATATCTCCTCTGCTAAATATCAATGGAATTTAAGGAAAATTGATCAACGTTTAATTTACGATATTATCTCAGATGTCACATATTTTCAGCTCTTCATGTACGAAAAAGTATTTTGTAGAAATTTTTGAAAGTGCCATGTAGTGAAATTTGACTTTTCGCCCTTTACTCATAACCAAAAACTTATATTTCTTCAAAAAATAGGACTTACAAATAGAATAGCAGGCACATGCGCACGTGTGTTTGTTCTTGTTGTGAAAATGATGTATGCCAAATGTGACTAGAATTGACGGTTACATAAAAGAGAAGATTGCCAAATAATGTTAAAAAAAAAAAAAAGTGTGTATGTTGAGAAACACTTATATTATCATTATTTTGTTTAAAGGGACAAAGTGACATGGAAACTTTATATTCGGCTTTTACTTTAGCCTTGGAACAGTCTGTTTTTTTTTTTTCAGATACTAGCCTCTCTCCCTGCCATTCATTTTTTTTTTTTTGCCTTTTCATGGCTTTCTCTACAATATATTTTTTTTTTTCGAAAATAACCCCTGTCTTAGGACAGAGTTGCGTAAAGCCTCTTCGGGATTCTTCATGACATATCGATGATCTGCCACTGCATATAACATGCAGAAGGAACCAAATCTTGGTTGACAGTGGGTCGGGACATCCGTTGGAATACCATAGGGTCAATACATTAGATGATACAGCAAGAGTACGAGAACGATATCCGTACAATTTGTGCTGTTTGGAAAGAAATATTAATGAACTTTATAACGATTTTTGAAAGGGCACTTCTAAGGTAATCACACATTCTTTCTGCTGTAAGTCACGTAAAATAAGTGACCATATAAGACAAAATAACAGAAATAACAGCTGATGTCCCTTCATATATTGGAAACTGGATAGCGGTCCTATAGATATTTGGTGGTCTTATATACTTCATATTGCTCTAATGCACAAACTGTTCAGATGGAAATGGCTAATTAAGAAGTGCAAAGAGCCCAAATTTATGTACGAACGCCCTAATTATTGAGACAAATCATAACAGATCTGTCTCTCAGTCATGCTGAGTGTAATAAAATTGTGAAAGGATGTGCACCAGAGGGAGATGGTGTATTCTGCAACAAAAGCAGGAATACGTTCAATAAGGTCATCGATGGACAGATTCATTGATTGATTGGCTGTTCGAGATTTTATTTAATCATGTAACAGCACGTTTAGAATTAAATCATGCTAAATACAGTATAAAAGATATTAATATGTCTAACAATGTGTAGGAATGTATACAAAATCACAGACGTACCAAATAGCATGATCAAGTTATATAAAGCTTATGAAAGTGAAACTGTAGTTATTGTCGTGTACAGGTATATGTACGACCGACTTGTCATTATTATGCCAAACGGTTTCCAGTGTCATTTTTGGAAATAAATCCTTCAGATCTAAAATGATAAATTGGCTTGGCTACCAACTCCAGTGAGGTGACAGTGACCCCACATGCAGGTCCTAAATTAGGTCCAATCACGCTATTAGCAAATCCAAATCTGTGATCAAGATGACATTATCAAGACACAGACTTGGCCCTATGCCTCAGATCTGAGCTGGTGTAACCAACAAGGATCATTTCATCGTCCCCTTCTCTGTAACGAGATGCTAAAGTAAACACGTGTTCTTTCTTTCTTTCTTTCTTTCTTTCTCTTTCTTTCTTTCTTTCTTTCTATCTGTCTTCCTATCTTTCCGTCTTTTCTTTCGTTCTTTCTTTCTTTCTTTCTTTTTTTTCTTTCCTTCATCTTTCTGTCTTTTCCTTCGCTATTTCTTTCTTTCTCTCTCTTTTGCTTTCTTTATTTAGTCGTATGCTAGAATAACATACAGGATGACATCAAGGTTCTTGTGCTACAATTTTGCAGTATGATCTGCAAGGGACATCCCTCAAACGGACAATCCTCAATTGGTGATTAGCTAGAATTCCTCTCCTCCACCCCTACCTCCCTCACCCCATTCTCCCTCCCTCTTCCTCATCATTTTCTCCTGCCTTTCTCATCCTTCTCTCCTCCTCCCCTTTGTTTTGCCCCTCTCCCCCCCCATACACACGTATATAGATGAGGGGACAAGCATGTTCACGGCTCACTCTCTTGTATGCTTCACATGTTTCTGACATCAACACAATCGGGAGATGTCGACCTCTTGCTGGGCCTCTAGGCCCGAAATGGGCCCCTCCCTCTCTTAATAGACGCTCCTCGCCTGTTCGTGACAGGCCCTCGTCTATTCTGCATGCCCACGTCATTCAGGCTCAGGGGCGTAGACAAAATCGAATTCCCAGTGGGAAGTACTAGGGAGGGGTATGGTACTCCAAAAGGAATGTAAGACATTTCGGAGACCCTGACACTACAAACATATGAGAATCCAGAAAGTGAAACTCAATGAGGTAGTTTTTCAGATCATAGTTTATATATGTAGCATTGGGGTTTTGGCTCCTACGGGTCATACAGATCTGAAACAATGCTCCAGCAAGCTACAAAGCCATGATATAAACAGCCGTAATGGTGCAACTCCCATTCATGTGGTGCTGTGGCTCACATAATGACTGATTGATCGACATTATTATAACGAGATAACCAGCCTCAGGAGGTTGAAAAGCTTACCAAGGCCATAAGCGTAACATTCACTGATATACCAGTCAATCGTGCCGAGCTACAATTCCTCGATCGACACCAATTCGAATCGCCCCCTTACATTTTTTTTTTTATTTTGTCTTTTTATTTCGATTAATGAATTGTATACATCTCCCAAAGGATTAGTATATGACTGTCATTGTAATATTTATCAGCGTCAATGATTAAATTAAATCGCTTTTTTATGTCACAACACATTCAGCATGAGAGACCATTAAATTACGCTTTAAAAGGCAAAATGCAATTCTTACATTATTCAACTTGCCAAAAAAAAAAAAAAAAATGTAGACAAAATCAGACACAATATTACCACCCCTGAATCATTCTGACATCTTGTGACATAGCTTTGAACAATGCACATGCACAAAAAGTGTGCAGTAAACTATTCAAATCAGACGTGATCGAAGCATGTAGTAAAACGATCGGAATCAATCATGTCCTCAATCTATTGACTGATCTCGATAGAACGCCACAATGTCCCCTTTGTTCTCCCTCAAAGCAGGTTGACCCTAAGAGATCGGTCTGTATGTATGTAATAATGGCGTTGTTTGCACGCACAGCAAATCAATAGAACACGCCATCCAGCTAATCAAATGTAATGATTTGTTTTTCTGTCTTAATGATGCTGAAGCTTTACCTTATTGATCTGACCTCGAGCGAATGATCTGTCATTATGACAATCAATGATACCACCCAGAGACCTCGAGCCGAACAAAATACTATTACTATTACAGTGAAATTCCATTTCATTCTCTTTTAATATAGTTCTTTGTATGTTTGTGTTAGGGTTTACCTGTACATCGGCTCGATTACGGCTATGTTGTGTCAAACTTAAGATACGTTTACACGTCTAGGAGAAGAGAGGAAAGAAAGCTATTTGAGCTATGGAGCAATAATTATTTATTTGAATCTTCTATTCTTTTCTAATGTCAATAAAGACATGTAAACAAATAAAGAAACAAAACCAAATTTATCCTCAAACATTTCGAGCAGTTGACTGATTATGACGACGCCAAAAAATAGAAGAAGCGTAAGAGAATAACAAGGGAGAACAAGAAGAAGAAGAAGAAGGAGAAGAAGGAGAAGAAGAAGAAGGGGATGAAAATGAAGGAGCAGAAGAAGAAGACAGAAGAAGTAGAAGTAGAAGAAGAAGAACAGCAACAAAACAACGACGACAACAACAACAACAACAAGAACAGAAGCAAAAGTAAACATTGCAATAATAGGAAGAATAATAACATAACAATTAAAAAAATATCAAATAAAAGAAAATCAGCAACAACAACTGTAATAACAACATAATAATAACAACAGCTATAACAAGCACAACTCGCAACTTTCAGATCAATCATAACTAGCAACTGTCAGATCGATCATTCCATACACTAAATTTCCAATCATACACACACCTTGCAATGCCAGGTCAATGTAACCTTAAATGTATAAACTGCACAAAGATGCACTGAGGCAGAGCAAACACTTGAAGCAGAGCAATATATGTTGTAAGCATGAAACAACGACAGCAAATTTTAATCATTTACTGACAAACACAGAGGCTGTCGCATGTTCGTTCATATTGATTTATTCCCTGGTCATTGACATCACGTGGCGTGTGAGTTGATTTGATGGATTGGCGGAGCAGTTGGCAGGAGGAAGGAAAGGGGGAGGGGAGGAGGGGAAAGTTACACTACACATCTATAGACACTAGACTGACCTGTCCATATTGAAATATCTGAAGTGAAAATGTTCAAGTGTAAAGATCATTCCTCATCCTCCCCTACCCACTAACTCCTCTTCTCCGTCTGCCCAGTGAAATCTCATGTCTTGTAATTAAAAAAAATAAAAAAAAAATAATGGCTTTAACTCTCTGGAAGGTGATATATATAAAGAAAAAAAAAAAAAAAGGATTTCATATTAATCATAAGATTACGAATATGAATAATTTATGATGACAAATCTCTCACAGTTGAATAAGCACTAACTCTCTGAAATGTGAAGCAGATGGAAAAGCAATTATATGTTACTAATATTGTCCCTATCAATGCTTCATGTGTCACACGCAAAAATAACCTCATCAGCCAGCGTCGGAATAAGTTGTCCTGCCACATGTGGATGATCTCAGACTGTAAAGGAGGGCGCAGACTGTTAGCTTGTCTTCATATGATCCTTAATTACAGACCATTATAATGCAGGAGTTTACGCTCGTAATAAGTGACAGAACTCAAGTTTGAATGCATGTTTATAATTATCATATTATGTCCTTTTTTTTTTTTTATTCTTTTACAGCACGAAGACAAGTTTTCTTACTGATAGTTTCTCCTTTCATCACTGACAGAAAGAAAGTATGAATATATTTTGAACTCACGGGACACAAACTGCAAATACGATACACTTGAGCCTACTTGTGGGCAAAAAAGAAAATCAATAAAAAAAAAAAAAAAGTTTTGCTCGTGATTATGTACGATCGAGGGATAACAATTCAGATGTTTTATGAGTTTTACCTACACATCAGGTTGAGCACAGTGTTACAAGTACATCATTATATAGTGCTGATCTCTAACAACAAAGAAACAAATTATTAGAGATCCAGACTTCAATTATCAGCATTTCCGCCATTACGATTAATTATTTGTACTTATTTACACTTACAGGATTTCACGTCTAATTTCAAACTTATGGTATAGACATGCAATGATGTTCCTTTTTTTTCTTCTTACATCTGCAGACATGCAGGACTTCGAGCCATGCCATTCTCAGTAGTCTCTTTTGGATGTCAAGCAACATTTATTTACACTTTCATCTCTTAGAAACAAGTCTGTGCGATGGTTATCAGCAGTTATATCTCTTAGACACCATGCTCTGCATATTTACAGTTCCTTCCCTTGGACTCAGGACTATGCGCATTAACTGCAGTTGCTGTTGTGAGAACATGCGTTACAACAAGGCCACCATCAGTGGCAAGGGTGCTAGCAGGTCTTAGAATGAGGATATGGCGGCATTCTCCGATTGGAAGGAGGGCATGGTGACATTCTGCGATTGGCAGGACATTGTTGCATTCTGCAATTGCGGTGAGAAGATGACCCCAACCAGCGAGACCAAAATGGAGCCGCTTTCTTGCAGGGCGGGGACCTGCCGCACTTTGAACAATCAGCCTGATAGGTATTGCAGGGACACTCGGGCTTTTTCTCACGTGGACAGGTGTAGCTAAGCCACAGATAGTCGATCAGTCGGCGCAGGAGCAAGGCGAAGAGAATGTTCAGTAAGACAACAGTGATGACAACCAGCACCCTTTCCGTGTTTCCCCAAGATCCACCGAATAAAAACCTAATTTGGCTGGATTCGGACAAAGAGAAAACAGGAAAATAAAAATGACAGAGAGGTGTGTTAAATTTCCAGATACACAATCAAAACTGCAGTTTTTAATGACCATTTTCAGTTGAATAAAGCCACATCCAGCCTCCACTAACATTGCTTCAGTCTTGGGTCTTGGTTTTTTTATTGTTATTATTATTATTATTATTTTGGCGGCGCTTTAACAGGTTTCCCGATACATTTCAGCAAATAGGGTGAATGATGTTCCGAGTTTAAAAAGCATATATCAAGAGGTATATATAGTGGTTATCTAAAACTGTACAACGGGAATTCAGAGCCATTCAAAATTGAAATATGATAAAACTACACTAGTAAACACCTGGTTTGCCACATGACTTGTGACACCTTTATAATTTTCTTAAATCACGTTGAAATGGATGATCTAGCAAAATAATAATTTAAAAAAAAAAAAAAAGCTTATATTATAAAAGCTTATTTCACAACCGCTGTGCATTCAAGTACGCCTAAAACAAACATATCTGATTATCGTATGTAGGCTTAAAATTATTTGTCTTTGACATTCATTACAACGATAAACTTGACTGAATGCTTGACTGCGTTCTTTTCTTGTTCGAGATCTCCCGATGCCAAATTGATGAACTGCAAATGGAAAAGCGCTGTCAAATAAGATCATTACTCACTCGCAGAGAAAACATCAAGTCATTTTTCTGTCGAACTCTGAGTGTATTGTATCGCTGATCTTTCCATGTCCCTACATAATTATATCCCCACGTATTCTCTTCCCATTGACCTCAGCTTTATTGCTCTCAAAGGTCAGGTCTATCTAAGAATATTCAAAGAGATTATACTAGACATCTATGTATATAACATCACATTTGTTATCAGCATGTATGTCTATATGTTGCTCATAACAGAACAAAAGAAAGGAAACACATTTTAGTGCCTAAGACAAGCTATTTCTGCCAAGAATATGCAGGAATTTCCGCCCCACATTCAACACTGACGCCTGTGGATTCTGAAAAACAACAAAAGCCCAAAAAGCACTTGTCGTACACATTATGCAGGTTTCTCCATCATTTGCATTGGGCATTCGGTTTTGCAAGAATAACAATAAAGTTGCTCTTTACCCGAGGAAGATTTTATTGAATAGAAATGTATGACGGAACGCATTTGCTCAAGTGAATCTGAATATCCAACCCGGCTCTGCCAAGTGCTCGTGTGTTTTGAACGAGCAAACAATTCCACACTCGGCCAAAGAAGGACAGATCCTTGAACTTGCATCCATCATTTTTTTTTTTTTCGCTTGGATTTGTCATCCTTCCATTTTTAATGTTCAGTCAATAGTTTCTGTTGTTCTTTTTTTAAGTTTTTTTTTTCGGTAAAGTGTCAGCCCGTCCTTATTCATGCACTTTGTCTCTCCAGGATCTTTCTGTGGTATCCTCCCTCCCTCTCCTTCCTTACCTCTTGCCCATACTCTCTTTTGTATATCCGAGTGGTCTTTGTGCCCCACCTTCACAAGACTGCCAACCTCTTCCTCTCTTCTCTCTCGCTTTTTCTTTCCGTCTATCTGTGTTATCTTTCCACCCAAACCTCAACTTAACAACAACAACGACAACAACAACAACAACAACAACAACAACAACAACAACAACAACAACAACAACAACAACAACAA
>JBCAUA010008978.1:0-27537 GCA_038406235.1 Peronia verruculata | reverse complement strand
CTTGCTTGTCCACCATTTTGTCCTTGCAGACTGGACACACCAGTAAATATAGACAGATGTTGGGCTCTTGCTCTGGACACTAAAAGTAAAGAGCAGAAAGCATCGTTGAACCATGAATGACAAAGATTGTTTTTTACAGGATAGCTGAAGTAACATTAACCCATTGAACCCTACAGCCTGGTACACTGGGCAGATTTCCCAGTGTCAAATTCCCCACCGTTTGTTGACCAGGCCAACACACGTCCACTACAGTTAAGAAAGATCTAATAGGTCGCTTAGGGCAAGGAAATTTAGGACTACGGTGATTACAAACGTTTGCATCCAAGATCGCCTTTGAAGCTAGTATTTACAAAAAATATTAAACATGAAACGAGCCAGGGACAGAGTTTTTTTCAGGTGACCAGGGTTCAAAGGGTTAATCATCCAAACATAATCCGACTGACTACAACGATTAATACTTGTTCCTCATTCCTTTCCCAGCCCTCTCTTCCTTTCTTTTCCTCTTCCTCTTTTTCCTGTATTTTTTTGTTTCCCTTTGGCACGCTCTTTCTTCCGACTGACTATAAAATAAGTGAACAAACAATGAGAGAAGGTGCAATAGCAAAATTGTGATAAACTTGTCCAAGAATGAGAAAGCAGAAATTCCATCTGACATTATACTGTAAGATACATCACATGTGACCTATGACTAGGTAAAGTTTCTCTCACAGTACAGATCATGCGAACACAAGAGCTTTGGGTCAGATACACACAGCAGAAAGAGCCAGCAGTTGCCACTGGACAGGCTCCTGACAGAGGCTGCCCTAAATAGACTCAGAAACTGAGTCTGCAGGTAGAACCCAACACCACTGAGCTAATACGGGAGGACTGTTTGGAAGAAATAAGAAACTACTGTTGGAAGACGCTTCTGCCCTGCATGGAGTGATGAGAGGAAGAGCAGTCCTGTTAGTTCTATAAATGCAAAATTACTGATCAACACTACAGCACCATCATAAAGAAGCTGGAATATTTATTTCATCGCAGCTGCTTCAGTTATTATGTCACAGAAAAAAAACAACAAATTGACCATTAAAGGAGATTGACAGCATTTTCATGTACCTCAATATGTCACTTTACACTATGTTAAGACCCATCAGTAGTACTTTTTGAAGAATTACCAAGCTGAAATAAAACTACGCTTGCATTAATATGTTTCATGTAGAAAGAAAAAGATGGATTCTAACATTTTCTGTTTTGTTGAAAAGGAAATTGAGTACTGAGACTTATTATCAATTATATCTTGAAATTCTCTGTATTATGATACAGGTCTCTAAATTAAAAAAAAAACAAAATAAAAAAATGTATTTTTCTGTTTTGAATTTGGTAGAATTCTGTTTGGAAATAATATATAAAAGACCAGCATCATTAGATTGTGTACGTCAGACACATAGAATAAACAATGAATCTGTGTACATCTTACTCACCCCAACAATTCTTATGATACTCATCTTGACTTTGGCCTTCTCCCCATCATCTGTCTTCTCATCAGGAATGTAGATGAGCAGGTCTTTACTCGAGCAAGACTTGCAGACACATTTGCCACACACATAGCAGGATCGCTTCTGTCTGCTGCGGTCAAATTTGACCTCACACACCTGACAGCTTGTGGCATTTTTTTCCCTCTGCATGAAAATAACCAGAGAAGAAAAATGTGAGAAACAGCAATACAAAAAAAAACTACTGTGAGTCCATCTAAAATATGGGTAACATTCTGGAAACGGCTAGAAAATAAGACGATGTCAGCTTAAACTGTTTGCAAATTTCAAAGTTACCTAATCAGTTAACTTTCAACCCCCTACTACACTCATACAGGTCTTCCAACAACAGATAGAAAGGTTAAAGATACAGAATAGCTTCTACAGTTTGTCTTGTCTGCTATATAGCTGTATAAAAACAAGCAATATGTGACTCACTTAAACAATAACTTTCTTTTTACACGCAAGTGTTGGACAATGCTCATCAAGATGGCAATTTAATGTCCTCAGATGGATCAACTGCTTCTTGTGTATCTAGCTGTTGATAACTTACCTTGCGTGCACTGGCTTTCATCCATTTTGGTTTCTTCAGTCCTTGTTTCATCTCTTGGATGGTACGTTTTAGACCTGAACTGCCAACTTTTTTTTCAAATCCTTTCAGTAACCTGTAGGAATTAAAATCAGAGTGAGTTGTACAATTGCTGTGTCAGGTGATAATGGCTTTAGATTCGAAGTGTGACAATTATTATTTATACCACTTTGCTTTGACAACAAAAAGAGTAAGATCTTCAACAATAGACTATATGATTTTCTTTTCTTTTTTTTTTTTTTTTCACATTTCTTGTACAAATAATACAGACAATAATATTATCTTCATTTTGTGAAGTGATAGATTTCTTGCATCAGTCTTTAATACAAAGGCTCGGAAATCTGCGCCTGGGTAGCTAAGATCAACAGTAGAAATACATTATTTCATTATACACTTGCAACTGAATCACAAATAAACATATAACACAATCTCTGGCGAAATCATATAAATAATTTAATTGCAAACATCAGAGAATAAAATAAATTTCTCTGCAAATTGTGAGGTGGCCTGAGAAAAAGGGGCTCATGGTGAAAAGTTTCAATTTTGAGTTAGTGCTATTTTCAGCTGAAGCAGCCATTTCTGAACACAAAACAGTTTAAATTGTTCAAATATCTCAATTTGGGATGAAGTTATGCTCGTTTGAAGAAAGTCACTCAGCAAAAGTAAAAAGTGATGAAAACATTTTTAAAGTCTAGACTTTTACTAAACATGAGTTCTCGCCACAACAGATTGCAAAATAAAAAAAAAATGTCAGAGCATCATCAGTGATCTAACTGTTGAATCTTATAATGACAGAGTGAAGGAAATTATCTTTATCATGCTAAAAAAGGTATGACCAGGTCATTAAACAGTCAAGATATATCGATTCTAGTCTCAGTTGATATCTAGATCTAGATCTAGTAGGCATGGCAGCGACGATCAAGTCTTTATTGTCGCTGGATTCTTTGTCCATAACAGTTATTGGACAGATTTCCATTGTATATCCCCAAATTAGTCCTGAATAACATCCATTAAGGCCTTCTCTGGGTGTAAATCCAATGTTCCATGGCCACAAACGAATGTAAAGCATCACTCGGCAGCGACGAGTATGCCATTGTTTTTCTTTTTCTTCTCTTGGTAACAGCCGATCGCATGTTGGCCACATAGTTAGTTTTACAGCATGATTAAAAACAATATTTTGAAAAGAAAAAGAAGATGTTCAGTGTGAGAAGAAGTTTATTTATTAATTCAAACAATTTGGCAGTTGCTTCCGTTGGTTGCTCTTAGGATACCTTTTCTGACTGAAACTATGGATCTTGATAAGCACTGTCTATTACAGTATCTGCAACTGAAGGGCAGTGTTACTGTGTTGGTCTGATCTTTTTCACCTTATTTTCTGGTTGTCTTTTTTGCTCATTTGTGGCCCTCATTCTTTCCAAAATTTTGGCATTTTCTTTGGCTCAGGGTCAATTATGAATTGTTTGGTTGGATAAGTACACCCTTTACAAATAAGATACCCTAACTGTTCCATATGCAATTTTTGCACTCAAGCTTATCAAACCTTTCACACTGCTGATCAAACTTCTGTGCTGATTCATCCGATGAAGAGATCTGACTGTTCTGTTTATTTCCCCGTTTGACTCTCATGGCACTGAAGTCATTAGTGTGGCTGCTTCTTTGTCCATCACTTGCAACTTTGCCAGTCTCGTAACAATCAGCACAGACCTACCACAAATCATAAAACAGAAAATTATGAAACCTGTTAAACTGAAGAAGTGTCAGCAGACTAATTTACTCTATTTTATATTTGATTTCACAAATATTATACAATGCAACCACAAGATGTTCATCTGTTTTACTGAAATGTAAACTTCAAGATGGACCGTCTATCAGCAACTAACAACCTGTTGTATTTGTTATGTTAAAAATAATATAGGCTGAGTCTATTTACCCGAGCAGTCGAGAGGGATTATGCAATGAATCTACAGTGTGCCCTACGCACACGTAAACAAGGGCACGGGTAAACCACGAGGGAGGGCGGAGAAAGAGAGTCCCAGTAAGGAAGCGAAAGACAACGGGTGCAGGTGGACCAGGGGATATGTAAAAAAAGAAGCAAAAACGCAGGTAAACAAGTGGGAGGGCGGAGAAAGAGGCCCAGAAGTATGGGGGGGAGAGGAGTGAAACAAAAGAAAGGCAGCGGGTGAGGAGGAGGGGAGGAGAAAATGATGGGAGATAGGGAACCATGGACCCCAGTGAGGAGAAAGACCTGCAAGAATAAGGGAAATACTCCACTGGTGAGTCCATTGAACCCACCAAGGGAAAGTTAGAAAGGAGAACAAAATGTATGCAAAAGTAGTCACAAGGGAGATAGAGGAAACAAAATAAAATGAAAAACAGTGAGATACTCAACTCTAAACAGAATTTTATTAGTAGCCTGTGTCAGGGCTAAAATTTACTCAACAGGCCTTTTCAGGATGAAAATTAACTCATGAACAATTTTCTATAACAACACCATTCTCAGGACTGTCAGTGCAACATTGAGCCAACCCTGATCTTAGTCGGCCAGCATAGGAAATAATAAATACAACTCTCATTTCATCCAACAAAGACCTAATGACATACAAAAACAAACTGAAAATTTTACCACATGAAATAAATACATTTATACAGTAGTCTCTATCTAAAAGCCTGGTCACCAGGAGACAAAAAAAGTGGGCTCTTAAGTGGACGGGTTCTTAGGTGGATTGAAGAGTACGTCTGACCACAGATTGTCTTCACTACTTTGATTAGTTGATCGTTACCATTAGTTAAAGATTTATTTTTTTTTTACTGCAGAAATTGGAAGTCCATTCATTTCTGAACAAGACAATATCAGTCTTACACTGTATTTCTAAATATTACTTCATTAAAATCAGTTTTTTTTGTCAGGTAAGCATGAAGATTTATGTGTTCGACTGTTCAGTTAAACACGATTTTCTTGGGATTTCAGTCATTGCAGGGAGTCCTCCCTTGTCTCTTTAAACAGCATTATTTCTGGCTAGAATAAAGCTAGCTCAGAACATTTTTCATCACCTGAAAGAGTATGAAATAAGCTTTCACATGATACCAAAAACCCAGTATGGTGAAAAATCAACATACGTCTCATTTTGGCTGGCTGTGAGACATGTTTTATCTAGAAAGACAATCAAAAGTTACATCTAGATTTAGATCTAGAGCTATTGTCTTCAAATACTGTCAACGTAAAGGATCAGAACTTGCCCCATACAGAATAAAAACATTTTTTTTTTCTTTTTTTTTTTTTCAAAACAATCTTACCTGTAATTACTAATGATATTTCTAATATCTACCAATCCCATACCGATAACCTTAAAAGGGGCTATTAACCCGAATGGCCGGTCAAATACACACTTCCAATAAAATAAAACAGAATTTAACATTTGGTTCTTCTGTTGTTCCTTGTTCTATGTGTCCAATCTGTCTGTTTTTTGCCACATTCTCTGATACTGGCAGGTTGAAAAATACAGATTGAACTTTACAGAGTTGTCTTCTCTCACAATTGAAAAACCATTATAAATTTCATAAAGTACAATGCTAGAAATGAAAGAAACTCAGACATTGTCTGTGAAAAACTACCTTATGCATTTCTCCATCAGGATCTGGCTGGGCCAAATTGTTGAGTCGACTTAAATAGCGCACACAGTTTTCACAGAACACTTCTCCACATCTGAGATAAATCAAAATAAATAAAACATTTACGATAGCCTATTATTTCCAGGCATTCAACTAAACGTGCTGCATTAGTGTTTCTTGGGAGGCAGTACTGAAGAGTTGATAGGCTTTCTGTCTCAAATTCATCATGAAAGCATCTATTGATGGGATTCTTGACATGCACTATAAGTCTAGTTTTGATGAATTCATTAAAACATCCAGATTTATGTTTAAGTGTAAGAGAACAGATTTATCCCTGTTTTACATTTTTCAAATCCTTTTTTTGACTATTCCCAAACAGTGATACGATGAAATGATTTCCATTCCCAGCAGATTATGTTCGAACTGTTCTACAATGTACTAAAGATATGGCAGACTAAATTTGGACAGTGTCCTCACCTCCTACAATGATGATGCCTCAACAACAAAGAGAATGGTATATGGCATGATGGGTTGTAGCATGATGTCCTGTCGCTGGCAGACTGCCAGTGTCGGCGTGTGATAGCTGTTGGAAATATAAACCACATCTTTAGAGCAGAGAGCGAGGGAAGGATGAATTGAGGGACGGAAGGAGAGGAGAGAGGAAAAGCAAGGGAAGAGAGGAAAAGCAGACAGTGGGGACAGAGGGAAGGAATAAAGAAAGGAGGTAGCAAGGAACAGAGGGAATGACATGAGGAAGAATGGAAGAGATGAGGGGTGGTAGGAAGAGTGAAGAAAGAAAAAGAAGGAAACAAAGAACATAGAGTTTGGTGATCAGTGGAGTAATGAATAAATAAGAACCATAAAAGGGTTTAATTACCTTTCAAGTTTGCATCACTAGATTCATCCTCAGTAGATTGAGGTGCAGGGTCAGTGGACAATTCGTCTGTCTCAGTGTTATCAATGCCTCCCAAAAACATGCGCTTATTAGTCATCTCATCTTGCTTTGAAATGTCCGTGAACTCCAATGTCTCCATTTTTCCACTGGCTCCCTGCTTCTACTCACAGGAAAATTGCTATTTGTAGTAGCAATTTTCAAGAATAATCTGGAAACAAAAGGGAAATGAATTTGCATAGCAGATATCAGTCGCTTTGAAACAGGTACAGGAAATATGTCTGGTGTCCAGGGCAAATGAGTCGCAAGTCGCGCTGGCTGAGTTCAGGTCACAGCCGTTTTTGACTGTTGTCTGACTATGATATCAAAATATTTCTTTTTTTCAGATTAAAAAAGGTTAGCTTGTTGTTTTGGGAAAAAAAAAAAAAAAATTTATTATCTTAGTCAGAAAGTAGTTAAAAATGGGCGTATATCTTTGTTGCCCGGGAAACCTTGACTTCCGACTCATTTACCCTGGTTGCAAGACATATTATTATAACTAAGCATAGTTTTTATAAATCTTTGATTTCCTTTGTCAATTTAATTTATTGTTGTGCCATTCTTATTCAAATAGTTTTCTTTTCTTCCTTTTCAAAATCAGAAATTCTACTGATCTGCCTATTACAAGATCTAATTCTGTCTTATAGGAGAATTGTGACAAACATAACTGGTGGCTGATTTTTTAAATTCTCAGTATTCATGTTTGATGATTTTCCAGTGAAAAAAAAAAAAAAATAATAACAACCTTCACCAATAAACAGAAAACCCACCATTCATTTTCTTGCATAGATCAAGAAATATATACAAAGTGTACATGACTGGCTATTTGACAGATGGAATGCAGTCTGCAATAGGTCATTTTGACTACAGGAGGATATTTCAGTATAAAGGGCATGGTTTTAAAGAAACCTAGATAGTGCTCTGAAAAAAGACTTGACTATCAAATCCCTTGATCTGTTTCTGCACTTTTTTTATATAATTTTGTCCATTTTAAGGAGCAAACAGCCTCACAATAAACTTATATCTAGAAGATGCAGTAATGACAAAAGAAAAAAAAAATCTGTGATGACTTTTTTATAGCCTACCTGACAAAATTGTAAATTGTAAATAATGGGGATAAAGTGATATTATGATCTATTAACAATGATAATAGCTGCTATAGAACACAAAATAACAATGAGAGTGGCTATGTTTACATACTGATAATTAAGATGAAGGTCACCACCTTGACAAATATCTAGAGCTAGATCTAGATTGACAAATCAAACATCCTCTTTTCTCTGTCTTCCATAGTCTTATTAAGTTTGATGCAGACTGTGATGATAGCTGTATAGGCCTACAATTCTGAAGTTCAATCTTGATCTTGATTGAAATCTTAGAGATCTAGTATAGTAATGACTAAGGAAAAAAAAAGCTAGATCTAGGTCTACCATTCTGAAGTTCAATCTAGATCTGAGAGATCTAGATATGGACTAGACCTAGATCTAGTTATGATATGAACCAAAACAATGGTGAAAATAGGCCTTCTTGGAAGCCATTAGAATCCCCAAATCTGGGACCAGTACAGAAATGAATGTGAAAAGCAAAACAGATTTCACCGACAGAGACTAAATTTCCTGACTGCAGATTAGTCTTCATTCCCCAAATAAATATTGATATCAAAACGGTCTAACTTGATTATTAAAATATTGCAATAGCCTAGCTCTAAATTCGTCTCTAGACTGAGCTAGATCTAGATCTAGATCTAAACTCGTCTAGTAAAAACGAAAACAAAACAAAACAAAAACCCCCTACTCTAGAAATCTATCATAATGAAAGATCGTTCACCCTGGTTGGGTCATTACGACAGCCAATCTTCCATAGTCTACGTTAGATCTGCTCACAAAAAGAGACGCGCGGTATCAAAAACGCTTATCCGATTTATTGTCTGCCCATTCTTCATCTTTCAAACTCACCCTCTGTTGGTCAAAACACCCGCTGAATGTCCATTGTTGACCCTAGAGACCGATCAGAGTAATATCCCTTGTCTTGTACAACTCTGATTCATGATAGGATGGACGAAACCTCGGCTACCCTCATCTTCGCGAAAGGGACAGGTCTAGATCTAGATCTATTTACTAGGGGTAATAATATGCAGTGTATCACTGCAGCCACTCGAAATTTCCGGTTAAGATGGAGACAGAGAGAGGAAAAAAAAGAAAAAAGGCGACCTAGTTGCAGTTTCTATTTTTAGCTCAATGACGCATGACAAGAAAACTATGCTTTCATCGTACAAAGAAGTACTCACTCTATTCGCAGTTTTGAAATCCGTTCTGACAAACTGCTATAATGGTTCCTCAGAACTTATCTTTGTAGTTCAGTTACTTGAGAATGGAGGAGGAGAGGATGACCGATGTCGCAAAGTATTCTTTTGACTTCTCTGAAATAATTTGAACTTTTGCACGTGAGATGATGGAGAGGGGTGGATGGATGAGTTTGTAAGACCGTGACTGAGACGTTAGGCGTCTATCTCTTGTTGAAAAGGCCGTGGGTTTACTCCCACTGGGGAATAATTAAAAATCAAAATCTGCTTTTTTTCTTTGACTCAACAATTCTCACACCATAAGTCGGTCATATTTTTGGAAACATAAGAAATAGAAACTAGAATTTAGTTGCATTTTAAAACTCTTTTCTTTGTAAGATTAATACTAAAGGAAACATGTTACTTTATACAATAAAGCCAATTTCTACCTTGACCGCAGATTGGGGAAAAATAAAAAGTAAACGATGGGAAATAACACATGCATTTTTACAGACCAAAATATTGTCTTTATTATGTTCCTGAGAGAAACACTCACTCACTCACTCACTCACTCACTCACTCACTCACTCACTCACTCACTCACTCACTCACTCACCTCTCTCCCCATTAAAATATTTCATTTGAATGTTAAGTATAATAATAGTAATATATTGGGAGAAGTAAAAGCTGGCACTGAGTGATCGTGGTAAATTGTACAAGTGATCGTGGTGACCAGTCCTATTACTTCCCTTTGTCAGACACAAGGGCTATTGAAAAAGCAAGTAAAAATAAAATAAAAAAAACTATACCATGAAAAATTTAGCAAAATTTATGATATAATAAAACTTTTCCCCCGTTGATATGACAGCTTGTTTTTCCACTTTTTTTTTGTATTTGATTAGTTGTTGGTGGGCAGTCATCTTAGTTTTAAGATACTTTTTGTAAAATGATAGCTTGTCAAATGGTCAACAAAATGCAAGAGGATAAAAGTTTTAGTTTTTCTTTTCTAAACTGGATTGCTCAAAGTCCCTTGTGTCTGGCAAAGGAAAATACATGTAACAGGGCTGGTCAAGATATCTTACTGCACAATTCAAGCACACATTATTTTGCCTTTCATGCGAAGGGATATGGCAAAAGCTGTCTGCGATGATTTGATCCTGACTCAGCCAGATTACCACAAGACACACAATTCTTACAAGGAAAGACATTTTTTTTTGGACACAAATTTTCTAGTTTATTGATCTCCGAAAATGGTAATAGATATGTACACATTTTTCAGGCTCAACCGTTCCGTTTAGTTACTAAAACAAGCTGCAAAGTTATGATCCATATTGTATGACTATTGTTCCTAAAGCAGTGTTTTGTTCAGTGTGAACAAAGATGCCTCTGTAAGGTGAAAAATCTCAATGATATACAAATGAAGCAATCACTGTCTGCACTATCTTGAGCATCAGGAGAGTCACAAACAAGACCATCATCTGAACCTAGGCTGAAGCAGCCATCTTTGCCTTGTCAAACTAAGTGTAGGCATCGTTTTCATAAAATGGCAACCAATTTCATTTTGTGTACACACTCAAAGAGCCATTTAAAAACAAGGCAACATTTGTCCTGACGAATTCTTTATGGTAAATACATTGCTTTCATGAAATCTTTAGTGAAAATGACCAGTTTATCTAGTTCAGGGATTCCAAGTCGGTGGGTCGTGACTCCCTTGGGGGTTGCAAATCCTTGTCAGCTCAGTCCCATATCCTTGCTTGAGACAGAATTAATCTATTTCATCTCATAAATTACGTTTTTTTTTATGTTGTTACATTATTTGTTTTTGTTTCAGTTTAAAAGAAAAAGAATGTGCTGCGGCGGTTCAGTATCATTAGATGGCATTATTTTGCTAATAAAATAAATATAGAAGTCATGAATAATTTTTTCATTTGATGTTTCTTTCCCTCTCCATCGAGGAAAATAAAACATAAATCAAGCTGCTGGTAGATGTTGCTCATGTGGGTTTCAAGCTTTGGAATAAATGGCAGCAAGTGCCAGAACGTTGAAAACCACTGAATTAGCTGAAACCAGAATGTGCATGGTTGCTGTTGCAAACGTTATAGTTCGATCATGTTTATACATGTACATTGTTCATGCAAATATTAACTCACTGATACGAAACAGCTGAGAGAGGAGATGAATGGATGGATGGATGGATAAATGGATAATTGGAGGATGAATGAGTCTAAAAAATTGATCTTAAATTCATTATAAATTTAATTGCACTACTTTCAAGCTGTGATGTAATTATCATGATTGGTCATTTCAAGTAAGAAAATGCTACCACAGTTGTTATCAGATAGTTATATTGAATAGAAATAATTTGGTGTCATTTATTCCCTGCTCATTCTGTGGATTCTGATTTCATGAGTGACACAACAAATATGACTATTACTATGCAGTGTAGAACACACAACTACAGTTTATGGACTACAAATGTTCCTCTTGCAGTTGTAACAAAAACATTGCTATACCACAAACATAGAGAACACAAGATTTTGGAAAAATCCTGACATGAAAGTATGCCAGGCGTTTTCATACGTCATTGAATCAATAACACTGTCACTCACACAAAGAGATTTAGTCATTTAATTTCCTACCCGCCATATCCAGATCGTCAAAAAAATAGGGTGAATGTTCAGCTGGGGTTATGAGTTGATGGGACCTCACATGATACTGATGAACCTATTCAAATTAGTTCATGAAAAGCAACTCTGAAATGCCATGAAAATAATTATCCTTCATAACACAGGTAAACTGTAAAAATACAAAACCATGAAATGAAATGGAAGATACATTATTCAATTTACCCTTAGAAACTATGGTCATAAAAATACAAGAGAAAAACAAACAGTGAAAGGTACAATGCCATTTTTACCTAAAGGCTTGAAGAAAAATGAATACATGTAATAGATAAGTATCTTTCCACCAAAATCATGGAACATGAACATATTTCATCTTTCTCTGGAATAAGGCTAAATAAGTTTTTCATAAGTTCACAAAAGCTTAACTCATAACTGCAAAAACACAGTGTGTATAAAATAAAGAGCCATACATCTTGTTTCTGAAATGGATGAGTATTTGTCTCGTTCAATATTGAAACAACAATATGAGCGCTAAAATATTTCAGGAATATTCATGAATAAGATGGATAAGATCTTTCAACTGCCATAGAGAAAAGACAAAAAATCTGATCACTGTAGGCTTAAATGTTTTCAGTATACTGAATCAGTTTTAATTATATTGTGAATCTTGGTCAGCTCAATGAACATATCATTAACAAAATGACACAAGGTTTTTGAAAGCAGGTAAGTTTTTATTCATTATTCCCAAACTTTTCATGCTCACTATATCATCCTGTACTGAATACATTAATATCAATACATAAAGATAATGTCAGCTTTGTCGCAAGCATTCTGCATGAGTCTGAAATTTGGAAATTTCAAGATTCTGTAAACCCTCCCTCAAGGTGAGCTAAAATACATGTACCTACTGTGCCACCATCTTGAGTCAAACTGACTAACAGAAAAACAAGAAGAAATAAGCAGTGATCCCACGTATAACTTCCTGTTTATAATTTGATGAGAGTTTTTACTCTATATGGTGGAAATAGTACTTAAACTGACTTGAGTGGGTTACTTGCGACACTGACGACAATAAGTTGTAAACATAATGCACACAACAGATAAACATAAGTTATTCATTTATATAACAATAAAACAAACAAACATACAAACAAAAAACATCCTTTATATCAAATGATAAATTTAAGTAAATTGTTCTAAATATCATAAATAAGTCCGTGGCCATGTTCAACACTGGAAAGAATGAACAAATTTAACATGAAATTTGAAAGCTCTGTATGGAAGAACACAATGGTGCCTGTCTGTGATACTGGCAAGATAAGAAGCACCACATGCATGATACAACAAACAACAGATATCGCAGCATGTTTAATAAAGACAGAAATAAATAATGACTGCTTGCAAACAGTCGTAAGAGCAACAAGCACAGAATGAATACAGAATCTGCGTGAATAGTGAAGTCTGTGTAGAAAAGAACAGATACGCAACACATCTAATGAACAAAGAAAAAAGTGGTTACCGACTATGACACTGATATAAGTAAGTCGCACAGACAAAATGAACAAAAAACTATGTAGTGGCCAACTGTGACACTAGATTAATTAAATAGCACTGACCGAATGGTAAAATCAGTGTAGAGTAACAGTTACCATTAAATCTAGTGGACTGGAAGCAGAACTTTTTCTAACAACAACAAAACTGCATTTACACACATGTATACACTACTGCAATTTTAAGATATATGAAGGTTTGTTTGTTTGTTTGTGTTGGGGTTTAATGGCATATCAGCATGATCATGGCTACACTGTGCAAAACACTGTAAGATATGTTTACACGTCAAGAAGAAGAGAGGAAAGAGAGAGGGACAGAAGACAAGGAGAGAGTCATCCCTGAAATGTCCAAGATAGCATTCCAGATATGTAAAGATAAATGAATACCCTTTGACAAAACAGTAAACAAATAAATACTTATATGTATTCTTCTTATTTGTGCTCATTTTGACACTTACAAAACAAATTTTTTACCTCTTGCAATCAAAAGTCATTTTCTCTCTCACATGGTAAAACTCTTTTCCTGGTATTTAAAACTGCCCATCTAAATAAATTTGAAGTCTTTTAGCTAGCAGGAAAAGGTGTCTAGTGGTGAGCAGAAAAGATTTTCCAACTGTTAAATAGAAAAAAAAAGTTGCTCACATGACTGCACAATACTTAAAAGATCAGTTGCAGTCTAGGCAGAAACAATCACAAGTCAAATTGCCATAAATTTCCTAAGTGCCCATAATTTATAAAAAAATGATGTGAGCATCTGAAATAAGAAACTGAAATTGAGGATTTCATATTTAAACAAAAAATCTGATGTAATTTCATCATGAGAGTGTTTCATTAACAGCTGATAAATTCATAACTTAATTTCTGTAAAAATTTACAATGTGATTTCTCCTAAGCTTCATAATGTAATTACTATTACTATTACATTAAAAATAGCAATAGTGTCTTTTTGTATCAGGTGACATTCTAAAAAAAAAAAAAAAACATATCTTTCGAAAATGGCCATGACACGATCTTCTACATCGAGTGAAAAACTGGTCTGTTAACATCATTTATATCTACTGGCAGCCGTGTGATGGATAGATAAAGCATTTTTTATTTCTGACAGTGTGATGTATTCAAAATCTTTAGAACATGTTAGTGTTTGTACGAGATGTGATGATTTCATAAATTGGTATCAACATTCTTGAAATAAACTTTTCATTTATCAAATAGTTCTTCATAAATGTAAATGTAAATGTGAATGTACATGGCCGCACATTGTTTATGCACATATAAGTATATTATCATATGTGTATGTGTGTCTGTGTGTGTGTGTGAGCATGTGCGCCGCGAGCAGGTGGGGGGTGGGGGTGGGGGTGTATGTATGTGTGTGTGTCTGCATGTATGTATATATCTATGTGTGTGTGACACGTGTGTATTGATATGTAGGTATGGAGGTATGTATGCAGATGGAAATTGTTAATGTATCTTTGTGCTGTATATTCTTTATATATTTTTTTTGCTTCATTTGCTTTCTGCAGTGGTCAAAATGTATTTCCTTATGGACAAATAAACTATTTATCTTCGCCGTATACAGCAATTATGTAATTTCTTTTCTTGGAAATTCAGTGTGATAGGAAAGACCAGATCTGTCATGGATTTCTTGTTCCTCAAATTCCTAATCCTTGGCAGCCGAATGCATACACGCCATGCACCCTGATTGTTGGGGCGGCACTGTATCAGTCAGCCTGCGTTTGACCGCTTCAAAGAGGGATCGGTTGTCCAAGTAAAACTGGCTCTTGGTCTGCCAGATAATAAAACAAAAGCAGAGATGATTTATGATAGTCCACATAGTTATCTGGAACCAGATAACACTATGGAGAATATTTACAGTTTAAACCTGATGATTCAGTTTATCAAAAAAAGTTACTCTTATGGCGATGGATTTTTTTTTTCTTATTTTGCCTTACTTAGTTAAAAAAAGTCTATCTATGATACTCCTGGATAATTCTGACACATTTTATGGATTGCTGTTATCATTATCAATATTTTGAGTTGATTTGATTTATCACTCCCCTTATATTTTCATGCTCAGTTTACGTAAGTTTTTAAAACTTTTCTTCCCTGTGTACAATACTCAATTTTTGTGCATCTGAAATTAACCTCTCTCCAGTTTAGGTCATACAACATTCATTGAAGTACCAAAATAAATAAAGAATATACAGTGGAGTATGAAAGACTCAAATTTCCCAAGGACTGAAAAACGTGTTGAGAGATTTTCAAAATTTGAGATTTCTGAGCCAGCCTTTTATTTTTTTATTTTTTTTTTTTACAAAACAACAGGAGGACAGCTTAGGGGACTCAGCCATGATGATGACACTAAAGTGGTCCTATCTTAACAATCTTAACAGTACTCTAAGAATTAGCACACTTTAGTCCAACTTCCAGACTCATCTGTTGTCTTTAGAACAGTGAACTTCCATTCTGCATTTCTCTATGCTTGCATCCCGTCATGTTGGCTATGATTGTTCCTTGCAGTGCAGATAGTATGTGTAGCCTAATCCACCACCCCCACTCAATTACCAGACCTGCACTATACACTGCTTTTTCCCGATCATCAAACAGCCTGGGCTGAGCCAGGTCGGATGAAAAATGGCCCTAATTGGACATTCTCTGCTGCCTTGACATGCGACAGATGAAGACAAAATTGTTTAAAAAATCTGTGTTAAAAGTATGTATGTTAGAAGTTCAAGAAATGTATGTTATTGATAACAAGAAAAACAGGAATTCAAATGGAGTCAATAAAGGCACGACATTTCTGTGTTCGAATTTTGTGCTTAAATGTAGTTCTGAGTGTGCAGTTATAGTATGGCTGTGCAACAATACAAGTTCCTTACCCGTTTATATTTATCAAACAATGTGACTTGTGCAGGTGTCACAGGCTTTAATCTCTTCAGCTGCTCAAACAGATGCATGTACTGATCCAGATTCTGTGACAGATCTCTCTGTTCATAGAGGAATATTTCCCATTGAAAGACACACCAAATCATCAATGGACATAAATATGAATTAACAACAACAACACACACATAAAAGAGTAACTTTACACTTTGCTGTCATATTGGAAGATACAAGACTGATACTTACAAACATAAACAATCAACCTTGATTAAATAGTTTGGAAAAGGGGGGGGGGGGGGTGTCCTTAGAGTGATTTTTTTTCGCATTCTTGAACTAGGGGATTTTTACACTTGAAATTCAGATTCAGCATGCCCTAAATAAAGTGTGGCAAAAAGTTTTGTTTTGCATCTGGTTGCCATGACAATGCTGCCATATTGGATTCTGCCTAAGGCTCCTGGACTACTGAATGGAAAACTGTGAAATTTGCACAGGAACAATATAACCCTATGTAAAAGACAAAATGCATTTGTTTTTGTTTATTTACCATAAAATATTTTTTATAAATTTTTGAAATATGTATACTGATAGATGTAAATTTTTCACATATTTCCCCCAAATATCCAATTCTCCTTCAAAAATGGAAATGAAATTCAGAAAAAAAAGTGATGCATTTTCTTAAAACACATCCTATGAAGGATTTATATTCCAACTTTAAAGGCAACAGATTGAGAAACAACAACAACAACAACAAAAAACCCTTAGGGAAAAAAGTGAAGAAATCATATATATTGAAAAAAATTGCAATTGAATTTTCATATCTCTTTATACAGTTATTTAATGGTGCTGTGTTGGTGCCGTTTTGGGGCATAAAGCATATGATTCTGGCCCCATCTGTTGTTTTTCTAGCATGAGTAGAGTTCAAAGTGGGTAAAAACAGCAAAACCCCATTTTTGCTATTTGTAGTCCCTAAACATACTTTCAGGATGCGCACTCCCCTTAACGCTTGACAGCTAGGCCTACATATCATATATGTTATAATAACTGATATCTGATATCAGCATCTCCATGTGCCATTGTTGCCTCTTCTCCAGAAAGTTCTATGCTAAACTTAAAAGTCATTTTAGTTAAAAATAAAATGTGTTTCCCTAAAGTCATTGTGGTTACATTGCCTGAGACAAGATTTTTGAGGGTTGTAGATTCTAAAGGTGGCAAGAGGGCTATGGCAGCAAAGTTATAAATAAGATCTACTTTTCCCAGCTATCTTTACAAACAGCATTTTTCATGACAAATAGCCATGGGAAAGCGCTTATATACCTCATGATGTTTGAATACATTTTTTTCTCTGGTGTTTTTATTTGCAGCACTACTCATCAATTTATGTAGAAATCTTTGCCTTATTTAAACACATAACTTCGATACCTCATGAGTAATCTTCAATTAATTGGGGGTGCCATGGCTGAAAGGTTAGGTATCTGCTCCTTGGCAAAAGCTTACATCATGGGTTCCAATCCCACCAGGAGACTGGAGAGATTAAAACTTGCCTATAATCTTTGTGGTGACTCAATCAGTCCCTGACTTTTTGAGAAGAGAAGCCTGATACCTAACCTTGTCTGATAAAGTCAAATATTCCTCAGATGCTATGTGTAGATCATGCACATCAAAGAACCCTTGGCAGTTAAAAATTGAAAGAAGTATTTGCAGGGGATGTTTAAGTGACGATAATCCTACATTCGTACAGCCGAAAGGTTACGTGCAACAGCATAATTTTCCTAATTAGCCAATGTTTAGGTACAGTAAAGTTTCTAAAGTATGGAAATCGTTTTCTATCAGAAATACACAATATGCAAAGAAAAGCTTGTTAAAGTAGTCTGGAAGAAGAGAAGTATATCAAAATCTACTCTACCAAATTTTCTGTTTTGCATTCCTCTACTCTCTATCATTCATTCTAGCAGTCTGTTGTGAAATACAATGGACCTTTGGGTTACAAACTTAATCACTTCTGGGAATCTGTTCGCAGACCAAAACATTAAAATGAGAGTCATGAAAATTAATTGATTTCAGCCTCAGAAAAAAAAAAGGTAAGTCATTTTTACATTTTAAGTTTTTTTTTTTTTTTAAAGAACATACAAGTAAACTAAATGTATGTTGGGCTCATGCATTCTTAAGTAGGTACAAAAACACTGTAACACTGAGATCAATTTAAAAGAGTCCACTGTACCATTATTGCTTATATATATGTAGTAATTGGTGAAGGGCAAGAAAAAGAGATTACTGCTTTGAGGGGGAATCTTCTTCCATTTAAACATTGGGTAACTCTGATTTAGTTATTTTGCTTTTTATCATCTTTGACAGTGTGCAACTGAGCATATGTTCCACGGGATTGTAGGTACCGGTAGTGGATGTGTTTGTAACCAGAATCATTGTTTGTAAGTGGAGGTAAAATTTATTTGCAAAGCTTGTTCATAAATTGCTTTGTTTGTACACTGAGCCATTTAACCCTTAAAGGACCGGCTATGTGGATGCTATTATTCCCCCAGGACTGGTCATGTTTTGGAGAATTCCTTAATTTTAGGTCATGTCAGAAAAAATTTTGTATAATATAAACGGCTCTACTTCCGCTTCCTTAGATTCAAAACCAAGGTAAACAAAGCATGGTGTGATGAAGGAAATATGCGCATTTGGGACTCTGCATAGTGTCACCTGTGGTGGAAATATACGTGAGTGGTCCTTTAAGAGTTAAAACCCACGAGTCCACAGTATAGGTAATGTAAAGAAAGCTCATTCAACTATATAACTAGACAATTAATCCAACAACAGAGAATAGCATTGAGTAACACAAGAATCAAACTTTTAAAATTATTCTCCAAGTGCCAGAACAAAAGGAAAATAAGGATAGAAAAGTTGAGAACAGCAGTGCCTTGATAACATTATTAAATCAAGCAGTAGGAACTTCCAAATAACTACAATTCTGGAGCCTTGGGGGAACATTAACAATAAGGAGGCATTCCATCTCAGTGTGAGGCAATGTGACTTGCAAAGGCCTATGCGAAGTACATACCTCAATCTGTATCAAGAGGTTGACGGCCTTTCTTGTACTTTTCTGACGCCGAACTCCTCTGATTTCTACCATCTTTTTGTACTGAGAAAGAGTAGGCAAAGAAATTACTAGCAATGCAACGAAATCTCTGAAAGTCGGAAGGACGACGTAAATCAATAACTATCAATGAAACATACAACAATTGTCAGCAATTCATTGAAATTTGTGGACAGACTGAAGGTAGTGGCTCAGTATCTAATTAGATACATGTATTTGGAACATACTGACATGATAATTTATTATGTTCAGGATAGACCAGTGGTTTGTTGTTAAAGACTGATCTGCTCACTGCTATCCATGTGATCTGATGTAGAAAATAAAGTGCTATCCTTCTGTAGCTTATCTTATCTTAGATCTGTATAATATTACAGGGTGAGAACTAGGAAATCCTACTATATTATTCTTGTAATGCAAAATATGGAGAATACAATAGGGATTTAACTTCATTCATTCTGACTGCTGCAAGTTAAAATTTAATATTGTATTTTGATCTACAGCTGCCAGTTTTTATACACAAATTTATTGGTATCTGTAAAAAAAACTAATTACAGTATTCGATTCACTCTCAAAGTTTATTCCTGTTGCCCCATGGTCAGTATAATCAGATTATGCCAATGACATCTGACTCAGTTCATATGATTTAATGACAATTATCAGTTGATTAAGTGAAATATGAGGCGTGACCCAATGAAATAAGGCATTGGTAAAGTTCTGAGCACATAGAGTTAATAGTATCATACTGGGCAAAGACCTTCATTCTACCTCAGGTAAAAGTCGAGAAATTGACAATTAAAGATGATAGTTGTGAGGTGCTGCAGCAGCTGAATTTAGTGAGAAACTGGCTAATCACCTTTGCTTATTCTTATTAATCCTCATTTAGGTCATGTCACTAAATAACAACATTTGGACATCCGCTAATATATTTTAGCAAATTTAACTCTGAAATGCATTTCTAAATGGACACAGAAGAGATCTGTTTAAAATTAAAAAAATGTATACAGAATTTACTCACTACAGACTTGATTGAAAATAGAACTTGCATGTAGAACTCGAGACCACCACTTGCACTCTGATGAGCCCATCATGTTGTGTCTCATGTTAACCTATACAGATCTACCACTGCCATCTGATACTTGAAAAAATTTTCAGCTTTGAGAAATCGGTTACAGATTTTCAGCATCAGCACTTACAGAGTGTCGAGGACAGAATACTTACGTCTGCCATCTGCCTCTCAAGTATGATCTCAATCCTCTGAAACATCTCATGCAGATTGTTCACTTGACTCATGAAGTCCTCATCAGCCTGAGTGGATGGCTTGACTTCCTCCTCAATCACCTGGACTTGTTTGTCAATCACTTTATTCTTGCAGACCGGGCACACACGTAAGTAAAGACAGATGGCTGGCTCTATCTCTGGACACTAAAAGTAAGGAGCAGAAATCATTGTTGAACCATGCATGTTGAAGATCAAACTTTGTTTTAAATATGATGGTTGAGGTAACAATCATCTAAATGTAATCACTGACTACAATTGTAAATACTTGTTCCTCATTCCTTTCCCAGTCCTCTCTTTCTTTTTTTTCCCTCTTACCCTCTTCCCCCTCCCCCCTTTTTTTTAATGGCACGTGCTTTCTTCTAACTGACTACAAAATAAGGAAACAAACAATGAGAGAAGGTGCAATAGGAAAACTGTGATCAACTCTGTTCAAGAATGCAAAAGCAGAAACTCTATTGACATAATACTGTATGATACATGATGGCCTGTGACTAAGCAAAGTTTCTCTAACAGTACATTTGATGGGAAGATCAAAGCATTGGGTCAGATGAACACACAGGAGAAATAGCCAGCAGAAAGGGCTCTTGACAGAAACCTTGCACATAGGAAGAGGAAATGAGGTTGCCCTAAATAAATTTGGAAATAGAGTCTGCATGTAGAACCCAACACCACCGAGCTAATATGGGAGGGGTTGCTTGGAAGAAATGGGGAACTATTGTTGAGTAAAGCTTTTGACCCGCATGGAGTAATGAGAGGAAGAGCTATCCTGTTACTTCTATATAAGCACAACTACTGATCAAAAAGAAGCAGTAATATTTATTTTATCTCAATGCACCAGTTATTATGTCACCTAAAAAAAAAAGATAAATTTAAATTGACTATTAAATGAGATTGGCAGGGTTTCAATGTACTTGACATTACATTGGGACCCATCTGTAGTGCTTTTTGAAGAATTACCAAGCTGAAATAAAACTACTTACATAAATAAGTTTCAAGTGGAAGAAAAAGATGGATTACAACATTTTCTGTTATGTTGAAAAAGGAATTTAGTACTGAGATTTATTATCAAACGATGTCTTGAAATTCTTCATATTATAATTCTGGTCTCTATATTGAAGAAAAGGGAATAAAAAAACCTGTATTTTCTGTTATGAATTTGGTAAAATTCTGTTTGGAAATAATATATAAAAGATCAGCATCATTAAGCATATGTGGTGTGCTTCTAAAACAGAGTAATTAACTTGGAACAAAGAAGTGAATCTGTGTACATCTCACTCACCCCAACAATTCTTATGATACTCATCTTGACTTTGGCCTTCTCCCCATCATCTGTCTTCTCATCAGGAATGTAGATGAGCAGGTCTTTACTCGAGCAAGACTTGCAGACACATTTGCCACACACATAGCAGGATCGCTTCTGTCTGCTGCGGTCAAATTTGACCTCACACACCTGACAGCCTGTGGCATTTTTTTCCCTCTGCATGAAAATAATCAGAGAAGAAAAATGTGAGAAAACAACAACAAAGATACTACTGTGAATCCGTCTAAAATATGGCTAATATTCTGGAAATGTCTCGAAAACAAGTTGGTATCAACTTACACTCTTTTCAAATTTACCCTATCAGTTAACCTTCAATTCTCTGTTACACTCACACAGGTCTTCCAACAAGAGATAACAAGGTCGTAGATGCAGAATTGCCTCTACAGTTTGGCTTGTGTGTGATATAGCTGTATAAGAACAAGCAATATATGTGACTCATTTAAACAATAACTTTAACACATAAATGTTGGGCTATGCTCATCAGGACAGCAAGTTCGTGCCCTGAGATGGATCAACTGCCTCTTGTATATCAGGCTTTTGTAACTTACCTTGCGTGGACTGGCTTTCATCCACTCTGGTTTCTTCAGTCCTTGTTTCATCTCTTGGATGGTGCGTTTTATTTCTGAGCTGCCAACTTCTTTTTCAAATCCTTTCAGTAATCTGTGGTCATTAAAGTCAGAGTCAGTATTACATTTCCTGCATCAGGTGACAATGGCTGAGGATTTCCAAGGTGGCAGTTATTTATATCACTTCACTCTGACAACAAGAAGAATGACATCTTCTACATTGGACAATTGGAATTGTTAAAAAATATTTTACATATATTTGTACAAACAATACACACAATAATATCATCTATTTTTTTATCAAATGATACAGATTTTTTGCATCAATCACTAACAGACATGATCTGCGATGGAAAAACATTACATCATTTTTACACATATGTCATTTTACATTTGCAACTATAGGTAGCATCTACTGGCTTTGTAGAGACAATATAAACTTTGATATTCACAATAATAACCATATAACACAGTCTCTGGTGAAATCATATAAATAATTTAACTGCAACATCAGAGAATAAAATAAATTTCTGTGCAAATTAATGGAGGGCTTTAGGAACTACAGAATTACTCAGCCTGAGTTTTGGTAGACATTTGTTACTAGAGTACTACAGTATGAGTCGAGATCAGCTGGTAACATGAAAAGTAATTTTCCCCTGTATGAATTTGAGAATCAGAGAGGGTGACTAGTCTGATACTACCCAAAGGCAGGCCAACTGCATTTACCACCAAAACAGTCTCTTTCTGTCCATGTAGACATTTCAAGATGCTTGTATGCTGCATTGGTGCTGTAGTGGCAGTTGTTTTTAGGTTAGTTGCTCTATGGAATACCTTTTGCAAATGTTGATGAGCATTGTCTATTACAGTCTCTACAAATGAAGGGCAGTGTTACTGTGTTGGTCTGATCTTTCTCACTTTATTTTCTGGTTGTCTTCTTTACAGTTTTGTGGCCCTGAGCTTTTTCCACAATTGTGGCATTATCTTTGGCTGAAGGTCAATTATGAATCATTAAGATTGGATAAGCCCATCACTTGCACATAAAACACCCTTACTTTTCCTCATGCACTCAAATGTATCAAACCTTTCACACTGCTGATCAAACTTCTGTGCTGATTCATTCAATGAGGCAGCTGGACTGTCCTGATTATTGCCCCGTTTGACTCTCATGGCACTGAAGTCATTAGTGTGGCTGCGTATTTGTCCATCAGTTGCAACAGTGCCAGTCTTGTAACAATCAGCACAGACCTACCACAAATTATAAAACAGAAAATTATGAAACGTCTAACTCAAGAAATGTCAGCAGATTAACTTGCTCTATTTACATTTGATTTCACAAATATTATACAATGCAACCACAAGATGTTCATCTGTTTACAGAAATGTAAACTTCAAGATGGACTGTCTACCAGCAACTAACAATCTGTTGTATTTGTTATGTTAAAATTAAATAAAGTGATGTTACTGGCCAAACAATATAGTACAGAGTTTAATATCTGGTTCTTTTTTTTTTGTTCCTTATTCTGTGTGTCACAAATATGTCTGCTTTCTTGCCTCATTCTCTGATACTGGTTGGTTGGAAAAATAAAGATTGGAATATACAGACTTTTGTTCTCTCATGACACAAAACCATAGTAAATTTCACAACAATAAATAAATAAATAAAAAAGTGGAAATGAAAGAAATGCAACTACAAAATTTAAAGAATTACTTTACGCATTTTTCCATCCGGATCTGGCTGGGCCAACTTGTTGAGTCGACTTAAATAGCGAACACAGCTTTTACAGAACACCTCTCCACATCTGAGATAAATCAAAACAAATAAACCATTTGCCAATAGTCTATCATTTTCAGGCATTCAGGTAAATCTGCTGCTTCAGTGCTTCTTGAGAGCCAGTAATGAATAATCAAAAGACTTTCTGTCTGAGTTTCATAAGGGAAACAGTGACCATCTATCAACTTGACTCATGAAATAGACTATACTTCTGGTAATAATGAATTTATCAAAATGTCCACAAGATAGATGTCCAAATATAAGAGAGCAGATTTATCGCTGTGTCACATCTTTCAAATCCTCTTTTTGGCTATTCTCAAAAAGTGATAGTGTGAAATATTTTCCATTCCTGGCATATTATGTTCTAACTGTTCTAGAATGTACCACAGATCTGGCAGACTAAATTTGGACAGTGTCCTTACCTTCTACAATGATGATGCTTCAACAACAAAGAGAATGGTTTATGGCACGATGGGTTGTAGCATAATGTCCTGTCGCCGGCAGACTGCCAGTGTTGGCGTGTGATAGCTGTTGGAAATATAAATACATCTTTAGAACAGAGAGGGAGGGAAGGATGAATTGAGGGAAGGAAGGAGGAGAGAAAGGAAAAGCAGACAGTAGGGATAGAGGGAAGGAAAGAAGAAAGGAGGTAGCAAGGAAAAGAAGGAAGGACATGAGGAAGAATGGAAGATGGGAGGGCCTAGGAGTGGAAAGAAAGGTGAAGAAAGAAAAGGAAGGAAAGAATGGACATGGATTTTGATGAACAATGGAGTAATGAATAGGCTAAATAAGAACCATAAAAGGGTTTAATTACCTTTCAAGTTTGCATTACTAGATTTATCTTTAGTAAACTGAGGTGAAGGGGCAGTGAACAATTCCTCTGTCTCAGTGCTATCAATGCCTCCCAAAAACATGCGCTTATTAGTCATCTCATCTTGCTTTGAAATGTCCTCTGACTCCATTGCCTCCATATTTCCACCAGCTGCCTGCTTCTACTCACAAGAAAATTGTCATTTTTCAAGAGTAACCTGGGAACAAAAAGGAAATAAACTTGCATAGCAGATATCAGTCACTTCGAAGCAGGTTAATATAATTAAGTACAATTTTTATATATCTATGATTTCCTTTGCTAAGTTATTGTTGTGCCATTCTTATTTGAATGGTTTTCTTTTCATCCTTTTCAAAATAAAAAAATTCTAGTGATAGGCCTATGTGACAAAACAGGATTTAATTTTGCTCTGAAGCAGAGGTGTAACAAACATAACTGGTGGTTGATTTCTTCAATAGTCATGTTGGAAGATTTTCCAGGGAAAAAAAAAAAAAAAACTCACAAATTAAAAGAAAAGCCACCAACACTTACTTGCAGAGATCATGAACTTTATACCAAATGAACAGCATTGGATGGGAGAGACCGATGGGAGAGACACAGCCTGCAGCAGAACCTTATGACTGCAGGGGAATATTTCAGTATAAAAGGCATGGTTTTAAAGAAACCTAAGAGTGCTTTCCTCCGTTCTCAGCACTGCCGGGCAGTGTTCCCGTCAGAATGCCCCTCTCTCCACCTCTCTTCTTCACAGCTTTTCTCTTTATCTCCCATGCTTTCCACTTACATAGAAACGATTTCACTATATTATGGTTTTTATAAGCTTTTCAACCTCCTGTAGTGGTGGTTATCTCAGCTGTCCACAACCGTGATAAAAGAAAAAAAAAACAAAACATAACACTATTGTGTTATGTGAACACTGACGATAATCCCAGGAATTGATTTCACTAGATCTCCACTCGTTGAGAAGTAAAATGCAGCGTGCAGCTCACATATTTTTCAAACAGTTCTATTGAGAAGAGAGAGCGGTGTTTCCAATGCTCTGCCTCTTTTTATTTCTCTTTCCAAAATTCAGAATCTTTTCTATTATTATTATTATTATTTTCCTTTCGTTTTTTCCCCTGCCTCTCAGTGGGCCTGCCCTAGATAGGCCTAAGTGGGAGAACTGTTTGAGTTTCCACAGGCCAGACAAATCAATACTCTCCAAACGCGCTTCTCCCTCTATGCCAGACAGACAGAGAGAGAGAGAGAGGAGAGAGAGAGAGAGAGAGAAAGAGAGCGTGTGCAAGAGAGAGTCGAGTCGAGAGATGACGGAGGGGGGGGGGGGGGGGGGGTGGAGGGGGAGATAAAAGGCTGATGAATCCAAATAATAATCAGGATGAAGACAGGGCTCGGGTGACAGCCAAATTTGAGCCGGGCCAGATTCGAAGACAGCCCTGGGACCTGTAGAGAGACTCGCGCTGTGAGGATTGATCGGAAGTTTTCATCCAACACAGCTCGTGCCCCGGTTGTCTTGTCACTCTGGGAATCTGTGTGCTGGTCGAGGAAATGATTATAATGGCGACAACCACCACTACAGGAGGTCAACGCCCTAATCACATAACACAATAGTGTTATGTTATTTTTTGACCACGATTGTGGACAGCTGAGATAACCACCACAGGAGGTTGAAAAGCTTATAAGAACCATAATAACCTAAGAGTGCTCTCGAATAAGACTTGACTGTCCAATCCCTCGATCTGTTTCTGCACTGTTTTTAAATAATTTTTGTCAATTCCATGGAGGAAACAGCCTTATAATAAACCTATATCTAGACGATGCAGTACTGATAAAAAGAAAGAAACAAAGAAACACAAGATTTTTTTCAGATAATATGACAAAAAAGTAAATTCTAAAAATGATGGGAATGAGGGGATACTATGATCTATTGACAATGATAATGACATATAGAACACAAAATAACAACTACAGTGGCTAAGTTTACATCCCAACACACGGCAGTTCCAAACCTCTACAAAGCGGAGCACTTTGTTACTCACCGCACGGCAATAAACTGCGCTCCCGACAGGTGACCGGGAATTTCCGTTGCGTGCACAACTTGCAATTGCTTTGATTTTGATGCACTTTGATGTCAAATTAATAGCCACTGTCTCACAGGAATAGGTGCGAGTTTACTATCAAATAAAAGCCCAAAATCCGACCTTTAATGCCTCGTTCTTTGTTTCCCTCTGTCTTTGCGTGTTTTGTTACAGAGGGTTGTTGAAATGTGTGTGTATTTCGAACTATTTTTGCATGAAAAAAATAATTTAAAAATTCATAAAAACTTAATCTAACAATAAAAAAAAATTCTTTCAGATCTCATACTGTTCATGAATCAAGTAAGTCTTAGTCTGGGAGAGTGTTTTTCTCATTACATCACATTTGTATCAGTTACAGGCAGATATCTTGAGCACGTGTGCAATTGTGCATTCTTTTAAGGTTGTAAAGCTGGTTTCCAAGTGTTATTTTCTAATTTTATGAAGTTACTGAGTGATAATAAAATGTTATCTACTCTCTGATTAAGAATACATCAGTTGACGACAGTAAATGGCACTCAAATATGAAGCACTCCATCAGAGAGCCTCTATTCTATTAGACGTGGAAATCGCTCAAGTAGTTCTATCCTGTCGATACACTCTTCTTGGCATCCCAGTCAGACATCACAAT
>JBCAUA010008967.1:0-13236 GCA_038406235.1 Peronia verruculata | reverse complement strand
GGGGGAGAGAAGAAAAAAGAGGAAAACAAGCCCCTGTTTTTGGCATTCTCTCTCCTCCTATCCTCTCTCTCTCTCTCTCTCTCTCTCTCTCTCTCTCTCTCTCTCTCTCTCTCTCTCTCTCTCATTATTAACAGCTTACCTTTCCATTATTCTTTTTCGTTTTACTTGATATTAACACTCCCGTTGTTGTCTTCTACTAGTTCATTATCTTTCCATCAAACCTTGCCCTGTAATTTGTTCTCCGTTTATTTCTACTTCCTATAATCTTTCGGAGTTTTCAGATCACTGCATGTCTGAATTTCATAGCATAAACATTTCATTCCCAAATCGTTAACTAAGTAATAAGACAACGGATTACTCTCTGGATTCCCTACCAAGAAAGTATATGAACATCCTGATGTTTTACGCTGGTTATTGGCGATAGCCTGTAAGCCAATATCGCATATCGGTGGCCCTAAGTCAATAAAATGAATGTGCGAAGTTTTCCATTAATTATGGATCCACGCTTTTTTTTTTTGCTTGCAGGTGGCCAGTGACAGGTGTGTATTAATTTCCTCCGTATTTGTTACCCACGGAAGTCATTGAGATTCGGGAGAGGTAAAACAGTTTGGGAGGGGGGAGGGGGAGGGGGGATGACCATTGCTCATTTACACACATGTGCTATAGATGGAAAATACATTTCTCTGTTCTGGTACCAGCATCGCTAGAGCCCACCATTCAACTCTCATGTCTGTCATATTAACATGACGGCCTCACACGGCACACCAGGCAAGTTCCATATGGATGTTCCATATGGATGTTATTAAGGCACCACATCACAGTCATGCATTGCCTAACGCTTTCAAGTTCCTGTTTGTGGATAGATCTATAATCATCAAAGCTGGAACCCATTACATGTTGAGATCACTCACTGCTTGCACATCGGTTCTTTTAACTTTTTTTCAGATTTTTTTCACATTGCAAAGACTCAAACACCTTTTGCCCCTTCTAAAACTTAAGGCTTTGTTAGACTAACAGCAGTTTTCTGCACTAGCCATGTCTACCAGTTGGAAGGTGGAGAACATTTCTGAAGCAACTTGAAAAAAAAATGCTCTTGGTGACAAGGTGAATATCATTTACTTAAAAGTAAAGAGAAGAAACAAAAAGATGATTCTTCAACAAAATCATTTACGCAACTCATACTACTTGGTGATTTTCAAACTTGTGTCTGAATTCGATTTGCTTCATAATATATTTCATTCAGGTCTCAGATAGCAGAGAGAACAACACGGATGCTAACTTTGGAGCAGAGTGTGTTTTGGGTCTATTCATATACAATCATCTAAGTCTAGTGTCTCTGTAGTCGACGAACATGATCATAGAATGTGCTCTCTTATTTCCCAAGGAAAAGGACTGCGGAGCCAGAGCTTTAAGTTAGCTTTGGGTTAAAGGTTGTGCAGATAATATATGGCCGTTTTCGCACCGCCTTTGATGCAGGGAACCACAAAGGGATGTCTAAGGTTTCCTGTCACGAACAAAAGGCTGGGCATTGGTGGATATCCAGTTTTGGTTATAGAGTTACTGGGCCAAGATCAAGTGTTCAGAATACCTATAGTATGAAAAGAGTGTGTCAATGATTGTGGGATTTAGTACTGTCACGTAGTCACTCTATCTCACCAGACCATCAATAATAACAGTGCATGGTGTCCTGTTCTATGAAATAGCAATAAATGCAAAGTTGTTTGGTTCTAGCCAATTTATGTGACCAAAGTTTAGCACATTATTGTTATTGTTATTGTTTATAAAACACTTTCAATTTCAAGTACACTACTCTCCCCTTTCATGTTGAAATCTTGGTCTAAGGTACAAGACAATTAATGTTCGTGTATCGCAGACATTACAAAACAAAACCTTAGGTTCTTCATCTTTCAAAGAAACGATGGTCATTAGGAAATCCATTTATCCTTTTATTCAACAGCATAACCCAATAAAATAAAGCAATGCAATGTAGAGCAAATCACGTTGTCTGGTAGTTTTTTTTTTTGTTTTTGTTTTTTTTTTTTTTTCAAATGGCTATTACTACGCTAGCACATGACGTCATGCTGTTTGCACTTTCATAAAGAGAAGAACGTGCAGTTATGTAGCTCACACGAAATGCACATTTGCAGTCAGTGCGATGTTCTAACCGCTCCGTAGCTTGGTCACTTTTATCCTATATCAGGTCATGCCATACCCTAATACATTTCTTTTCAAGAACGTGGAAACCAGAGACAGCAAGTGATTCCTGGCTAATACCTGGATGTCCTTATCCAAATCTGTACCCGAATACCTGGAGGTCTCTAGGTAAACCTGCACACCTTTCAATGGGACAACGAGAGAAACTGGTAGCGATGTGAAGAGAATATAGCTGGCCGTGAAACCTGCCAATTGGTTGAGAGGCAGGCCTGTGCTAACATACTGACAAAGTGTCTCTTTCATCATAGTTTTGAATATTTCCTTATCTATTCAAATATAGTTTTCTACGATAGTAAAAGAGAACCCATTACATCGTTTCCTTCTCTGAGTAAGGACATATTGTTCACTGGTGTAATAAAAGAAAGATGTCAAAGCTAAATCTCTGATTTCAAGAAAGAGACGTTTTTCAAGTGAAAGGCTTTTTCTTTGTCTTTGTCAAAGTACGCCTATGTGTATTTAGGGAACTAATGCTCGTGTTCGCTCCAGCAGATTTACACAGGGTCATAGTCAGAATCTGTCACAACTGTTAAGTGTAGTCGGTATATATGAGATGAAAAGAGGATAAACATCTCAGACATTAGGCAGTATTATAGCAGAGAGAAATAGTGAGGAGTGTAATAATAACTGCTTCGCCGACCCCGTGTGTTTCCTTTTTTTTTTTTATATCATCATTATTTTGTATGTAGCCTTTCAATCCCAAGAAAACTGGAACGTCTACGGGTTACGTTCGTGCCCTGTTTTTGATGAGAAGAATTTCGGTGAATAGAAATTTTTGCAATTTGGAAATTTTGCCCGGGGCAGCACCATCTCCGCCTACTCTTCACCCCTCTTCTAACTACCAAGGGATTTTTCATGTGCTTAACTTACACACGGGACCTCTGAAGTGTATTCGCTGAAAGATATTCACCCAGTCGGGCTTACACACTCATGATGTCAGGGAACCATTGAGAATTAGAAAAAAAGGAATTCTCTTACATCAAATCCTACCCCTGCCTCAATGATAGTATCCCAGGCTCGACTCCAACGTTTCCATAGCGTGCACTCTTCGCCCAGTAGCAAACGTCTAACCACACAGCCAAAGCGACCCGCTTTGCGTTCCTGCATGATGGAGACTCTTGACTCCTATCTAAATGGACCAGTCTGACCTCTTAACAAACTGTGTCACCACAGGAGAACGAACACCTTCAAAGAGTTCAGGCCCGAGGGGACAGGTGGGGGAGAAAACGCCCCTGGATTAATCCTAAAGTAAGACCGGAAAAGTCGAAAATTCCGTCACACGATTGGACGGCACGCGCAGTCCTGTAGGAGACCCTTTGGCGGGCAATCGTTAGGATACCTGTCGCTTTTGATGTAGGCCAGTGAAATTCAAGAATTGGTAACAGTTCCGTTATTTGCCGAAAGAAAAGGTGAAGGCGGATTAGTCTTTGGCTTAAGATTTGACGGCTTGATTAAGATGGGAGATGTAAAAATAAATAGATGGGCTGACAGATGCTGGTGTAGTACAATCGCTGGAGGGTCTTTGGTTGGTAAGTTTACGAGCTTGTTTAAACAGTGGATCAGAATAACTGACACTAAATCTAAGTTTGACGGGCAGGCTGAATGTAGGTCAGCATCCCGGTGGTTCTTCTAAATTACTCTTCAAAAACGCTAGGCAAGGTATACGAAGTCAAATGGAAAAATTATACTCTAGTGAGATTCACATTTCTCTGAATTTAATGAAATGTGGGTACCAGTACTGCTGAATGAAAGCAAAAACAAAGACAAACTGATAAAGAAGGAAATAAATCAACAATATAATTATTACAGTCGGAGGATGTTACAAAACAGTAAAGGAAATGGGAGTCACACAGAGGAACTTAATGAATCCCAGTATTGCTTCCCCGTTTTAAAATCCTGAAAAGTTGAAAAGAGTCGTATGTTGTATTTGACAAGCAGTATGTAGTTTGAGAAACATGCAAACACTGTTCAAAAATGATCACAGTAGCTTTTTTTGTTACAACTGCTTCAATTTGTTCTTCAAACGCAGACTGGCGTAAAACAGTTAAACTCAGTAGGCTGTAGGATCTAACCAACAATGCAATAAAGTAAGATCTGAAGATATTAGGGATAGTGAATAGATATGACAACGATGGAAACTCACAACTAAAGCAGTGTAGATGAGAACAAACGAAAGCTATGGATAAATATTGTTCCTTTAGCACCAGTAACGACCAGCTGATCTGATATTGTCCGGACTGTCTGCAGTCTAAAACAGAGCTAGTCTTATCCTAACAATAATGAAAGGAGACCCATCTGTTCATTGTATAGAAGATATGAAGAGTTGACCTCGAAGTTCTTCCATGGGTAGGTGATCTCAACGGCTTAATATCCAGCTTTGGCCGAGTGCATAATGCTTAGCCGGGGCTCCATGGGGGATCTGTAGGAGTGGACCTTTCAGAACTCGCCGTGGATAGCTCAATAGAGGAAAGAGCTTAGTAACCTCTATGCTGTAGAGTGGGAAACTGCGGCGGTTATTTGAGAATGGGAGAGGGTCGTGTATGGACAACAAACTGGCTGACTTATTAAAGTCAAAAAGCAGCCGTTCCGTCCGGTAGTTTGTGTGGAATGAGAGAGACGGGAGAATGTCGGAGAATTGGTTTCCCGGAGGCCCAGGTGTAATATTTCATAGCAGATGAGGCACGAACGCATTCCATTGAAGATTCGTATTCCCTGGCGTACGATTTCAGTGTGACCAAGACCGGGTATTCCATCTCTGCCTTTTTTAAAGATTATTTTTTATTTGAATTAGTTTTGCTTTAAAAAAAAAATCAGAGACAGGAGGGAATCTCATCAGATTTGAAAACGAGATGTGGAAAAAATAAATAAAAGATATTAAACGAGATAATTAATAACCGAAAAAAGAAGAAGTAAACAAAGAAACAAGAAATGGTCGAGAACAATCACCTGCTTGTTGTTACTGAGTTACTGGCGAATACAGAGAGCCGAATGTTTCAATGAAAACGTGTTCCGTCAGTGACATTATCAAGACAAATGATTGTTTTATTTGGGTCATTTTCATATTATACTTTTTTTTTTTTTTTTGACACGTAAATGGAGGTAAAGTGTAAAAAGGAAAGGAAAACGATAGCCAACGCTATTGTTTGTTCAGACCATTTAGAACTGTAGTGAACAGCGGATCAATCACCAACCTCTCTACTACTACCACGCCTACAACTACACTTTATTGTGACATGCTTCCTCAAATGCGTGTTTTATAGCTCAAGTGCTTAGCGAAGGGAACTTAATTTGGTTGACTGAAAAGATGGCTTAGTGCTACAATTTAATGGCTGCGGGGTCAAAGGTTAGTGGGTGTTAGTGGGTGTTTGTATTACCCCAGCAGTGATAATACGGGAGGATTTAATGTGCAACTGCGATGGCTCCTGTGAGACTGATCCCCTCAAGATTTATTGGTATTAAATGTCTGAGAGAGGCCGTTTGTTTTTTCCTCAGCCAGCTACTGAGAGAGCCTGAGATGATGTCAGTGATCATCGCCTAAACACCATTCTGACTTTCTTTTCAGAAAAGGAGGTCGCAGTGGCTATGTGGTTTAGCGCCTACTCACATCCTGAGGCTATGGGTTGCACTCGTAGATCCTCCGACTCGGGGATAGGAGGACACAAAGAGCGAAAACTTGCACTTTTTCAACGAGTCAACGGTCTCCTGGTTTCTTCTATGTAGGGAAGCCCGACTTTTAGTCGTCTGGGATAAGAGCGAATATATTTCGGAGGCCCTATGTGTACATTACGCACATTAAAGAATTCCTTTTGCGGTGTAAAATCGATGAAGAGTAGGCCGACATTCGCTGCTGGATCAAAATATCCAAAATCCAGATTTCTACCTCAAAGAATTCTCACAAAAAACAGGGAACCACTTAAAGCTAAGACAATCCTACTTTCTCAGGACTGAAAGGCTTCGGGAAAAAAAAAATAAATGAAATAAACAATTTGGAAGTGCCAGAACAGACATGTTTTTGCTGTTGGAGGGGGGTTAAATAGATAGCACTAAAACTTTTCTCCCTCGTTTCCTATTCTGGTAAAATGTGTGGCAAATAAAGGCTGAATATGGACGAAAGGATTGAGAACTTGAGTGTGTAAAGTTCTTGTTGAACAGAAACATAGTTGTCATTTGAGTTTCGTGGTCAGCAGTCCTGCTAATTATTGTTTGCTTTTACTCCCTAAAAGAAACATTTAAACAGGTCGAGAGAGTCGTTTCTTTAGCATGATAATGTATTCTGACAATGCCATACGAAATATCTCACGTGTCAAAACACTATCCGCGTTTCAACCAACTTCGGTGGCAGATCATTAAAATTTCACTTGACCTCAAAAGTATCACTATTCTGCCGCCGGAAAACAGGAGACTGGAAGTTGGACACATGACCTTGCTAGGTTAGGTGTCACAACCTAAGGGTTAGGGTGACACTTCATGCTTGGTGACTCGGAAAATTGTAGTGCTCAGCCTGGTCTCGTCCATTCAGCCTGAACCTTTGTGCAACGTGACCCGAGGAGCATCCATTTGTACTCTATTCAACACTGCAACATGATTAACTCTGTCACTGCCGAAATCTGTCAGTGTTCACTTCGCTGTCTTCTTCTGGTTAATCCAGTTATCTTTGTCAGTTATTAACAGTCAAACAGGATGATTGCTTCTTGACTGTCCACTTTTTTTTTTTTTTTTAAGACACAGACATTTCAGTAACCAGATATATCGACTTTAAAATATCTCTAGTTCGAATATAAAGGCTCTTTCGGGGCATCTGGCAGTGAATGGGTTAAACTGTTTACTTTATGTATCCCATTTAGTATGTAATTCAAATGTCGGTTTATGAATTCATGTCTATAAAATGGATAAAGCCTAGTTCATCCGTCAATGAAGTTAGTAAGTGCTTTCATTTGTAAATGATCCTTCTCAGCTGGATGTAACGATAGTACAAAATATGAAGGATGAACCGTAACACTACATTCAAATGGATTTAGTATCCGAAGTAACATTAAATTAGCATTTGAATGGACATACGTAAAGGTATCCCACTTTTTAGGGTCTAGTGAGTACTGCTAGTACTTCCTCTCTCCGTGGTGCTAGGCAATATAACAAAAGCTATTACGGTCACCTATAACAATAATCTTCACATTCATGTTAAGACTCATTTCAGGTTTACCTCATACAAATTTTCAACAAGTTGTAAGTTAATTTCTTTATATTCTACTGATATCAAATAATTTGGCTTTATACTGCAAATAATGCCTAACTCGAACTGCCAGACTCGACTGTAGTAGTATATCAGCTATTGTCTGATTTTTAAGAATTTATTTATCTAATAAATTTTGTTCTCTTTCCATTTAACTTTCCAATAAGCCGTTCAGACATCGAACTCTTTATTTCCGATTTGTTTTTTTTTTTTTTTTCATCTGTGCTTTTTAGGTTGTTTGAATAGGTTGTTTGACATAATTATACTTTAAGTGCTTCGAGAAAGTACATTAATAGATTTGTTCCGACTAAGCAAGAGGCTGGAAATCCCCGTCTATTTTTAGTAGGGGGTACAAACACTCCAACGCGTTCAGTACAATTGACATAGAAAAATACACATAAAAATACACGGGACTGGTGACAATTGTCCTTGTACTTCGTGATGGAGCGGTAACATACATGAGTGGTTCCATTTCTAGCAAGGGGGTACAAACACTTCGCTGGGGGTTTCCAGGTTATTTGTTAGTCGAATATGAACTACTAGAGGCCATACTGTCTGATGTATTATTCGGATCAAACACCCTCGGGAGTTTATTTTATCATTATTGCATTTTAGAATAACGTCAAAGATAATAAGCTTTTCTTTTTCTCTTTTATTATTATTATTTTTTTTTTTTTTTCGTCTTTTTGTACATCGAAACACAGATCCACATACAACAGTGTTGTATGTATGCCAATTTTATATGGATCCATTCAGCAGTGTTCGAGTCCCTAAGCCTATTGTGGGTTTTGGTACAGGTTTATACTATAGATTTGGGTGATTGAAAAGATGGCTCAGTATTACGAGCCGGTCAAAAGGTTAGTGGGTGTTTGTATTACTCCGACAGAGATAATACATGAGGAATTAATGTGCAACTGCGATGGCTCCTCTGAGACTGATCCCCTCAAGATTTATTGGTATTAAATGTCTGTGAGTGGCCATTTTTCACTGTCCAGCGGTTTGAAGACCTGTAGATGGAGTGGCCATCGCTTGACCATCTGCCACAGTTAGTTCTGAATGACTGAGAGAGACACAGAAGGAGGGGGACAAGCTGGATAGGAAAAGAGAGGGAAGGGGGAGATCTGATAGAATGTTCTGGAAGGAACAGATAGGAGTAAAACAGATGTTTTCACAACAGTATTCTTGACAGTTTGAATCTTAAGAGTGTTCAGAACATTCTTATAACTACAAGTCTCCACGACTCAAGAAGAGAAACTACGAAAACCAAAAATAGCTTGGTTGTTTCTGTTTTTGCTTATAAAAAAATGGTTGCATTCGTCACTTTTCAGATTTTTATCGTGAAGCCCTGCAATGGAACAACAACAACAACAACAGTAACAGCAACAACAACAACAACAACGATGACGACGACAACAACAACAACAACAACAACAAAGAAAAAAAAAAGAACGAAAACATCACACCTTTACGATAACTGCTTTAGTCATGAGTTCAAGAGCTATCTCAGTGCTTTGAATCTTTAACTATTATTCTTCTTGTGCATCTTCTCCAACATTTAATTTCAATGAAAGCTTGTACCATTTCAAGTAAACATCAAATACACGTTGTATGTTGTTATAATAATCTTGTAATAGAAATGACACCTTTTTCGTGTGTGTATGTGTGTGTATGTGTGAGTGTGCGTGTGTTTTCAAAATGGTTCAAAATGAATCAGACAACTTGTCTTATGAGCGTGATAAAACATGGTGAGCTGCATTGCTATGCTCAACACATTTAAAGGTAATACCACACAAGATGCTATAACTGTAAATGGAATTATTTCTCTTAGATAATGCTAGCATTTATTGTTATAAAACCTAATTAAAATTTGTTTTATTTCACTCTTACTTTACCATACCCAATGTAATTTCACCGGAAAGAAAACAAAACAGTACATCCACACACGCATACACAATAATTAGAAACAGTCCTGATTCTATGTGTTTCTCTGGATGTTTTACAAATCTATGCACGAGTACAATTCGTGGTTTCATGAGACAGAATAATGGAATTGTTTTTGGGTCGACGATGGAGAAACACACACACACACACACACACAGAGGGAGAGAGAGAGAGAAAGAGAAAGAGAGAGAGAAAGAACTACTCCGTTGTCACCACTCGGACAGCGGTCAGTGGGAACTATTGTCGGTCACTCTCTCCTACTTGCAGTGTCAATGAGCAAACACTGGGGCAGGCAATGAATCCGTGCCTGTGCCTGAAGGCTGGTTAGCCTTGCCTGTAAAAGGTTTCGTTTACCCCTGGAGGTCAGAGGTCAGTTAGTTCTACGACATTCAAATCGGATCATGTCTTTTCTAGTATCGACGATTGTTAGCCTTCCCCTCGGCAGTCGGAGATGTCTGTTTGAAAATTGATGCGTTCTGTCCAAGTTTGCACAACACTACAGTTAATATCCGCTGCTGTGTCATGAGTTTTTACATGATGGTAATCAAGTCACCAATCCACTGTTCAGCTTTTCCTGCAACAACTGCAACTGCAGCACAGACTACCAGGTATGGATTGGACTACTGGGCCACTTCAGACGGTGCTCCCAGCAGAGAACAAGGCGCGGCTTATGACTCGTGGCACAGAAGGAGTCTACTAGCATCACAATTATTGAGTGCAATAATGAGTCTACTAAACACCACAATCAATATTATGCAATAATTTTAAATCATATTCACCGTCTAATGTTTAACCCTCAAAGTATCAGTAACAATTATCGCTTTCATATTATAGTTTTTTATGATTATTAGACGCGACAAATTGAACGCAAGCGATCAATAGGTTAGTTAGGCGACCGAAGAAATCATGTTTGTATTTTCAACAGTGAGTGAATTTTGAAACTCATCTATGTCCACTGAAAACGATATGTCGGGAAGACGTTTGTTGTAATAGGTTGAGAAATGGTTAAAAAAAATTATGATTCACTCTCATGATCTAAATGAGGATTAACCAAACTGATTGGCCACTAAATTCACTTGCAGCTACAGGCCACCCCCACTGTTTTAAAGTGCCAACATCTCTACTTTCACTTCAGGCAGAGCAAAGATTTTTTTCACCAACTGAGAGGAGAATGAATAAACTTTAATGAGTAAAACCCAGTTACGAAAATGCTCAAAAACTAATTAGTACCTGAATTCATCGCATAGTTATTCGTAATTTTGGAAAGGCAGTTTAAACTTAAAGGCAGTTTTTAAAACTGCGCTCTATCTTCCGTTCTATCAGTCTATGTAGTTGGGGCAATTTTTCCAGTGCGAACTAGTGTCAGTAAATCTTTTATAAGATCGGTCTCTTGGCGCTTTTAGAGTTAAATTTCTTTTCTCTCTCATGACCAAAGCGAGGACAGCAAGGGAAGCCAAATAAAGTGAAGACCACTCATTAAAAAACATAATTCTGAAGGTCCTTCAGCTTTTTCATGACTTCTAGATGTTTAATGTAGCAGCCTCAGTTGGATGAGAGAGACTTCGCCACATTCCAGCTCTTATAATCTTTTGTTACTGTATTTGTTGGCTACCTTTACACTACCGCAGTGGGCCGCCGTAAAAACTGAATGGTGGGAGTCGTTTTTTCATGAGCTTAGCCGTGCTGTTTTGACAAACTGTTTAACAATACCTGCAAAGTGGAGAGGTATTAAGTCTGAACAGATAAAGAGAGTTTTGCCTTTTCTCCTGATGACCCGGCGGTTTAACCTCCCATCGGGCGTATCCTTAGAGGTTGAATGATAAATTAGAATTGCAAAGTCGAGTTTTCACCTTTTTAAGAGTAGCTTTTATTTTTCTTCTTCTTCCTCTTTTCTGCGCCCGGTAGGCGAAGGAATGAAATGGACATACATAAAGTTTTAATAGAGATGTGTGTCTGTCTTTTAATGTATGTACGGGTTATTGCCTGTTTGTCTGTCTATCTATTTAAATGTCTGTCTACTTACCTGCCGACTTATTTACTTTCCATACTGTTTGACTATCTGTCTTTCTGTTCATTCAGCCATCTGTTTGTCCGTTCATCTACATCCACATCTCCATTTTCCTTCCCTTCGTCCATCTCATCTATCCACCCATCCATCCATCCCTCCATCCATCCATCCATCCATCCATCCATCCATCTATCCGTCCGTCCGTCCGTCCGTCCGTCCATCCATCCATCCATCCATTCATCCATCCACCCACCCATCCATCCATCCATCCGTCTATCCATTCATCCGTCCATCCATTCATTCTACATCTATGTCCGTTTTATTGATGCTCGAGGTGTTTCATCTAATTGTTCCTAGGTCTTTGCCAGTCTGTCTGTGATTGTGATCCTATATTTCTCATTGTGTTACTCTCATATTGGACAGAAATTCAGTCTGTTTTACGCCTTGCCACTGATACAGTTTTATCATTATCATGAAAAGCCAGTTACACTACAGAACTACCAACCTTACAGAACTGTTGATGGTACAGAACTACCCACTCTACAGAACTAGCCATTCTATAGAACTACTCATTCTATAGAACTACCCGCTCTGTAGAACTATCCAATTTACAGAACTACCCATTCTATAGAACTGCCGATACTAGGCAACCACCAGCGCTAGAGATCTACCGACATTACAGAATTACGGATTCTGTGAAAATATCGGCCCCCCAAAAAAAGTACTAAACCATAAAGATCCAGCCACACTTAAAAGCAGCGAGCATACAGATTTGTAGAACATGTTAAATGCTAAGCAAGTGTTCATCCCGTGAACAGCCTTAGTGCAATAAAGTCAGTCAGTTCGCCTATGCCAATATAAGAATGATAAGAAAGCACAGCGGTTGTGCGAATTTCGTTTACAGGAAGAAAAGTTGTGAAATGCATTCTGGAAGCAATAGATGGTAATCATAAATTTTCAATCCTAGTCTCCGCGTGATTATGTATACTTTTGAAATATACTAGAGAACTGACGTAAGCAAGGAGTGAAAAGGACACAGCAGCTGCCAGCTTAATAAAGAATCATTCAGGCGTTTTGGGCGCCTTTGAGTGTTCTATTTCCTGATCGTAAAACGTGTAAATTCCGAATGATCTAAGAAAAATGTTATAACGCCTTTCCTCCTTTCATTTTTTGTATCTTTTCCTACTTTATCAGTCTGTTCATAGAGACGCGACTCTCTGTCGGCACAAAGAGACCTCACATTCGTAAAAGCTCTGAGGGAATAACTGTATTTTATTTTTTATACGTGAAAATCATTTTTTTTTTTTTTTTAATGTTGCCAGTGAAAGAAATAGCTGCCCGTGTGTGTTCCAAAGTTGCGCACCTTGTTTGCGCGCCTCTGCAAGAAACAGATTGATGCATCCCAACATAAACTTTTTCTGCACCGGCCTATGGCCAGGCCTTGCGTGTAAGCTAGCACTAAATGTAGGGGGGGGGGAAGCAAAAGCAGCGTATTTATGCTACATGCAGATAAAATTCGTCCAATATATGCATGAGGCAACGCCGATAAAAATTAGATGCTGTCGCTGTGAGAAATCTCTACTGAGCAAGTGCACAGTCTCATGGTGGAAAAAAAAGTGTATGAGAAACCTGCAAATAACGTGAAGGCCTAATGCTTTTATGCATGATCAGATAAAGAACTCCCTAGCTAACTAGATAGTCACCTATTTCTAGCTGGTATATCTATCTGTCTGTCTTTCTGTCTGTGTGCCCGTCTGCCCCTCCTTTTGTCCTTCTATCTATCTATCTATCTATCTATCTATCTATCTATCTATCTATCTATCTATCTATCTATCTATCTATCTAT
>JBCAUA010008956.1:0-13236 GCA_038406235.1 Peronia verruculata | reverse complement strand
AGATAGATAGATAGATAGATAGATAGATAGATAGATAGATAGATAGATAGATAGATAGATAGATAGATAGAGACGACAGATATGGATGGATGGATGGATGGATGGATGGATGGATGGATGGATGGATAAATGAATGCATGGAATAATGAAGGAGAAAGTGATGGTCAGACGATTGGATGGACAAATAAGCAGATATAGATAAGCAGACAGAGAGATAGACTGATAGATAGACAGACAGACTGAGAGAGAGAGAGGGGGGGAGAGAGAGAGAGAGAACGACAAAGAGAAGGCATTAATACGATAGCGGACAGAGTAAGTGACAGAAACTCTAGATCTATGGAAGAGCCAATAAAAGGGACCGAAAGAAAGCCATAACGTTTAAAAGAAAAAGGCTTAGATCTTCAATGTGTCACGGATGACTGATAATCAATAAAAACTGCGTTTCGCATAATAGCTCAAGTGTAAGAGGTAAAACCAGCGCTCTCACAAAGTTAAGGCTACAGGATCCAGGACTCGTCGGCTGAACATAAACTTAAGATGAGAAAAACAAATAGATCTAGATCTAATTGAATCCGTAAAACACACACACAAAACCAGAGAAAATTTGGCAAACGAACTCCTTATAATATAGGCCTAGATTTAATAACTAGCCATGTAATTAGAGTTTGTCAAGAATAACAAATGCAGTGAGGAACGGAAAGTAGATCTAAATGGATCTAGATTTAAATCCATGAAGTTCTGATAAATAAAAACAGTAGATTTATCACTTACCACAGTCCCTGCGATAGATCTATAGATCTAATAATCTCTCCCGATCTGAACACAGTAAGTAAATGAACTCTATCGTTGTGTAACAAGGCGTGTTTCCAACCAGCTACAGTTGTACTGAGGTAATAGCCCACTCGAATGTAAGGCCCACTGTGAAAGGTTCACTCGATCACTTTACTCTACCTGATCTCAACTCGATGCCCTTCCTTCCAGTTCTGGCGGCCCTCCCGCCCCGTTATTTCTTACTGCTTGCTTGCTGTCCGTCTTAGAACTGTGAGGGCGTATCGAGTATTCAGTTTTCATCGTATTCGCCGAATTGTACTTGCTGTTGTTTCAATAATATATATTACATGTGTTAGCCCCCGCCCCCCCCTACCCCCGCTAATGTTTTGTTGTTGTTATTGTTGTTGTATCTTATTCAGTAGTTGAATTTGATTTGTTTGAATTATAGCCACACAGTTTCTGACAACCTTAAGCAAGATTGGGAATGGGAACTACCCATCTTAATAACAATTTCCTTAATTAATCACTTTGTCACGCATGGAAATTACAATATCTTCCATCATACTTGTTCAAATTTAGCATTATTTTAACCCAGCTGATATTCATTCATTCGTTCATTCATTCATTCATTCATTCATTCATCCATTCATTCATTTACTCATTCATCCATACATTCATTAATTCACATTACAGATTAGAGGAGGACCAAGGGAACGAAAAACAAATGGGACGGCAATACCCAAACACATCGTATAATAAAATTCCAGGTCTGAAGGGCAGAGAAATTGCAGATTGGAAGGAAAAGGAGAAACAGAGAAGACGTTGGCCATTATATACATTCTTTTGTTTAAACTTATTATTTATTTAATAATTTATTTATTTATTTATTTACTTATTTATTTATTTACAATCAAACCACCATCCTAGCAGTGCCTCAATTGTATTATATATAAGACAGCTTTATCTCCTTTACCTATCTCCCAATATCTTCCCCTCCTTCTCTTCTCCCCCTCCCACCTGTGTGCTTTCTTTCTTTCTTTCTTTCTTTCTCTATTTCTTTCACAGGCCGAAATCGATACAAAGTTTAACTCCCAAGATCATTAGGGATTCCGGTATTCGTGATATCTTTAGCTGAATACAAGGTACTCTACTCGCCCAGTAGACGAGGAGAGGTAGCCACCCGTGTCTTGCTAGTGAAGAAATCAACAGGTTGCGTCGCCAGCGCCCGGCCCGCTATATCGAGAGATCCCTGCTGAGGTGGGTGCGAGCCGGATTGGGCCGCGATGGGGGCGACTTGCTTGGTACGTCACACATTAACTGTCGTCTGCTCTCTCGTCTGCTGCGCTGAATACCAGCGCCCGAGTTCCCACGCTTCGAGCCACCGACAACAGTAATACTTTTGTGAATAACTTATTGTTGTCCCTTGAAAAAAGAAACATTAAAAAAATGCCTGCCCCGAAAATTAATGGTTCGACTTTTGTGCACATTTATTGAACAATCGCGAGGCGCTCCTGGATTTTGTTTTTCTCTCTTTTTCTTTGTTGGAAATGTGTTTGATTTTAAGTTTCTTTACCATTTAAACATTAATTTACACAATCGTAATCTTCGTCTACGATATTAGTACAATTACAGATGTAGGCGTAATATTACAGGTCTTTTTCTAAAAAATTCCTGTACCTATTTTATGGCATGACAAGCATCTGTAATTCGAAGATGTTGACCGTGCTCAGTTGATGTACTAGAACTTAATTAATTAGACCTAGTGATAATAATTCCTTTTCGAGGAACCACCCCAGCTGCCTACTATTTCAAAAGTAACAATGGATAGTATTTATGTAACTTTATGTCCTCACTTTTCTGATTATAAGCGCTTCCAAGGTCTATTGCTACCTGTTTGGCGCTCAGTTTCCCATGCATTGTCTGTGGCTGAGTTCTAAGCTGGATCCTTCTTTTCACAGGACAAAATTTCGGCAGCTGAACTTTGTGTTGTGACAAAGATATACATTCTATACAGTGTTGGACTGAAGTTTAGGTATCCATAACAAGATGAAGCTCTTGCACACCTTCCCCATGACATGTTGTTGTTCACTGATTTTCAGAGAAGAAATATTTACCAAGAAGAACAAGTCTGAAAAATGTTTAGACAGCCATATCATGTGACCAGTTTTGAACTTACTGTAGTTCCAGGGGGGGAAAAATTACTCATTCATTCATTCATTCATTTTTATTTTTTTTTTAGCACAGAACCTTATGGTTGTACATTTGTTGAAAATTGACAAAGAAAGAGGACAAGAAGTAGGTTTACACAATGAAAGATATTCTGTCTCGTCCGCTGCGAGGGAAGACTGGATTTTACAAGGGATGACCATTTTCTCAGAAAAAATCGCTATTTCTTGTTATTGAGTTTAAAAATTAAAATGTGATAAGAGACGCCTGAAAGAATATATTATAACGCGGTTTTTAACATTTTCTTCTGCGTTGTTCAAAAAAGTTCGGCCTGAAACCATAGAATTTTACTTCAAGTGTTTATTATGTCCGACGAATCCCCAATTAAGAAAATCACTCTTGACTGTAGATAGGTTGGGGCAAAGATTTGACTTGCAACGACCCAGCGAAGGCCATGAAACATCCACCCAGTAATATTATATATATCATGAATGAAACATGAAAAACAGTTGTTTTTTTTTAATCATTAACTTCTGAAATAATATCATAAAGAAATAAAAGAGGCCTAAAGTGTAATTCAGTATTCTGTCATAACTTACAGCTACTAAAATTTTACTTGTCATATTATATGATTTCTCAAACAAAAATATTTTTACCAAATAAGCTTCTGAATGACATAAAAAGTGCAGCAGTCTCAGAAAAGAGTTGTAGCTGTCAGAAATTTTACTTTTTGAGGTTTTAATTGTTTCTGAAACTAGAGCTTTTATTCAGTAGTTAGCTTTCTAAATGATTTAAATATCTCTTTTAGCAATTTTCCTTTGCAGTTTTAAATTTAAAGATGACTGTGTCAGAAAAGTTCATCTAAGAAAACAAAACAAAAAAAATATGTTTCAGTTTGAATGTCAGAAACAAATTTCAATAAATTTCAGAGAGAAATGAGTGATACACCATGCTTAAAGAACAAAACTTCATTTAGTTTTCTCCCCTCTTTGCTCTGGATTAGGCCTAACAAACAAACAAAAAAAAAAACAAATGCATTGCATAGCAATTCAATCTGCACAAGATCGCTGGAGCTAGTTGAAATGACCTGAATAAAGTCAGACTTTGAACTGGCTCTGTTTATGGTAATTCATTCAATGTAGTCATACCAGAAAACAGTCTTACAAACACATTTAGAGGTAAAATTCTGAAAAAAGAAAGAAAGAAAAAATTTAGTATGTCCGGGATAAAAAGCTAAAATTCGATTTAATAATAAAAACTCAAATTTTCAACATGTGACCCCAAATTGACCATTTCTAACACAGCTCAGAGTTCGTTTGTGAAACTATAAAAGTGCTTTTCCCCAGACCACCACACAAATGATAATAGTCTTATAGACCTGTATTTTACCAGGGAATTTTTTCCCTCACCTTCAAAAATCTTCATCAAAGTCTCCATTAACCCAAGAAATGCGACGGTGGTATTTATACCATAGGTGACTCGCTACTCAATAGCGCAACGGTGGTATTTACATGCAACAGCTGGCTCCTCAATGAGATTTCTTGCCATTTGATGTGACTTAAAACGGTTTATCTACCCCAGTTTTATCAAACTTATATTAAATGAAAGGCATGGCTGCAGCTCATTACAATCTTTCAAAACTCAATGGAAATATTAGTTGGTAAGACTATGAGACAGCCTGTACGACAATGATGAACTCCTGTTAGATGGTAAGGAAGAACAGAATCAAAAGCCACGTGGTCTACTCAAAAGCATCTCAAGTACCTTGTAAGTCTATAATCAAACACAAATGATGCCGGAGGGGAATATCAAATAGTCTTTGTTATTCCATATTGAATAACAACAACCCTGACCACATGGCCCACTCAACAAGTTTCGCATTGACCAGCCATCAAACTGTCGAGAGTAAAAGTGAGCTATAATTATGCATATATGAAAGTTAAAGCAGTGTATGTATCTATTCGTCTACATACCAGATAGCTCACTTGTGCTCTCATTCTATGCCATTATTGACCAGGTGCATATTTCCTTGTAGCCATGCGAAGTCAAACGATGGCCCATCTGATCTAAGAATAATTGAAATCCACGTGGCCAAAGGGGTGATAGCTTATAGTTTACATTGAGATACTATAACATGAACGTCAATAAACCATTTCATGAAATGGCTTGGTCCATGGATTTACACTAAGGTTATGGATGAATGTGTTACAGAATGGTCAGGGGGTGACAAACTTGACACCCATATGTAACTGACATGTACTTGTAAATACAACCCATCTACTGACGAATAGTTTCAAGCATTATGTGTCAAAAAAGGGTGGAGTTAGGGGAGGGATTGGAAGAAGCAGTCAGTCAAGGTCGCATGTAGGTCTACATTGTGCCATTTAGAAGGCTGGGTGGAGTCAATGGTCACAAGTCAGAAACCAAACAAAGCACCATCACCGGGCGCCTAGACTGGCTGGTAGCAAGTGGCCACAGAGAACTCTGTAGCACTGCATCTGGTTCACAGGTCTAGAGTTAAAAATGACTTCAGGAACATTGAAGGTATACCCACAGTGATTTGCAGTGATTGCAGTCCTCATTCCAGAAACAAAAAATTACCATTAAATTTATTAAAAGTGTCTATCATTTAGCAAAGTCAGAAACTTGATTTCAACAGAAGATAAAACATCCAATAACAATGGCCATGTCCTAATACAAAAACCATCTCAAAGCAAAATACTTCCTACCATCAACAAGCTAGAATTTAAGGTAAGGACCTCATCATTCACTGAAACTGACAGTGATATTTTGGGATGATATTTTGAATTGAAAACTTCAAAGTCTCAAGCAAAAAGAATCCAGTCTTTAGACAGACATGCTGCATAATGAAGTTTATTTTCTGTGCATGTGAAACATGACCATAACATACACAATGAAGGGAGTCAAAATAAGTGGTTTAAAAAGAAAAAATGAATGAAATTCATTACCCAATATTTTAATAATAAAAAGCAATGGAAAACTCCACCCAAGTCACAAGTATTCTACTCTTAGCCAACTTTTATTTCATGTCTTACAAGGTTCAATGTGGCCCCCGCCTGCAGTGTGCGCAACATTAATGCAGTATGAGAATTCCTTCTAAACCTGCTTCAGCATATCACGATCCACTTTGTTGATTACTATTATTCTTCCAAACCTCGTGGTCGTCCTGGACTTTTTGCTTTACACAGACACCGACTCACTTGAAACTTTTGAAACCTCCTCGAATGTTCTTATGCGAGAGCGGATTAATGTCAAATCACCTATGAAAAGCACACTGCACAGTGACAACTGAATTTGTTTTTGTGAATGCAGAATGCTTTTTGCTGAGTACTCGCCATTCTGAGAGTAAACAAACAACCGAGAATTGCCGGAAAAATTATGCAACTACAGTGCCCTTGTGGCAGCTATTCAAAACTTAGGAAAACTCTTCTTTGAAATGGTCACATTCCATAACAGTGCTTGAGAAGTGAATCGATGCATCATGAAAACAGTTCATTCTTTTTTAATAACCCTGTATACTCTTGAAGATGATGGCTAAAATGAACACAAACGGGCCACAAGATTTCGGAGTTTAGAAAAATAACTGGTGAAACAGTATCAATTTTCCCTCACTGTGACACCAGGGGAGGTTTGGAACATTAACTAACATGACAAGCTGGTTGAAGGAGAGCTTGCAGCAAACAGAGGGACAATAAGTATATAAGATGTTGGACAATCATATGTAAACATAATATCAACAAAAATAAATGATGGAGAACCATTACAACCCATGATCTGTGAAAAACAGGTAGATGTTCATCATTCACACAGCTCTAGACAGAGTGGCTCCTAGATTTACTATAAATTATGCAAATAGTGACCCTAGATAATATGATAGATGATTTCTTCAAATTGAACTTTTTTGTTACTCTTTTTTTCATTCAGTAAAATCTCTAAAAGTCCGTCCCCCTTTTCTTTTTATAAAATATCAGGCTAGTATTCTTCTGGGTGTTGTTGAGCAGTTGTAATGTATTATAAAGAAAACCCTTAAAAGTACAGATCAAATATGCAGAATCGGTGTGTTCCCAGTACTGTATCCTTTCAATACCACTGACCTGTGACAGAATCAGAGTGGGGGAATCACCTTTCTACCTACACTGTGAAAGCCTCATTGCTAGAATAAAATTTGGCAAAATTAATTATAACTCACAATTGAAGCCTCTTCACAACGATGATCATTTCAAGAGAGACAAAGCATGGATGTGCGCAGACAAGAAACCACAACACTCACCCACTGTCCCCTCTCATGTGGTGATTTCTGCTCTCATCCCGCAATCTCTCCACTTCAACCTGGAGATGGACATTCTTACTATGGAGCTGGCTGGTAATCTCTTGAAGACGTATATCTACAATAATAAAATGTAAGTATTCATGACAACAGTTAAATATGATATACGTCTCCCGCCCAGGGCAAATGACTCGGGAGTCGATCAGGAAGATTTCAAGTTGCAGCTGTTTTTAACTATTTTCCACCTAACATACCAAAATTTTGTATTTGTTTTCCACAAAATGAAAATTAAATCTTGTCTATCATGAAAAGAAAACTTTCATATATATCTGAACTGAAAAAAGTTAAAAATGGCTGTAACTTCTGATCACCTGGAGCGACTTGCCATTCATTTGCTCTGGGCGTGACATATAGTTGATCTCATTTAGACTGTGGCATGGATCTCATCGAATGATCCATGATAAACTGTGGCAATGAATATAATCCAGAATTCGACTATTTCAACCTTGTCATAACACACTAAAGATACATGAATTAAATCATAAATGCTTTTTGGTAAGTAAGGTTCCCCATAAAAGCAAGCAAAACCTGATCTCCCATGCAATCAATTTGTATGAATTTTCAAAAAAATCATAGCCTTATTAACTGATTCCCGGATACAACAAGAAGTGTGGAGAACAAAACAATCACCCTGCACTTTCTTACACCTGAAATATGTTGAATACAAAGTTTAAATAATAATAATAAATCATGGAAGCCTACAGCTGTAAGGATAATTATGTATAGCCTATTTTCTTTTTGTTGTAGAAATTTCATCTTTTTTTTTTTTAATCAGGTTTTCAGTGGTGCCATAAATGTGCTATCCTTTTCTTTTTTTTTTTTCTGAAAAAAATGTTATAAATTTTATTTGAGATGTTCAGACACTCACAAGATGTTGAGACACCCACAGATCAACAAAGAGGAAAATGAACAACTGAAGATTAGAAAGTTGAGATGTAGATCTTGCTTTCGTTTGGTACCTTGCACCAGGAGTGTGCAAAGCTTGAAACCAGACAACCTGAACTTAATAAAAAGGAAAACAAGTACTGGGGTGGTAACACTCAAGAGGAATGCCCTGACCACTCACTGAGACCAGCGGTAACACTACCCCCACTCCATTGAGCAGTCATATCTAGCATCAAATTAAGTGACACACCTTGAAGAGGAAGTGGTCTGTCATAAGATGTATGTTTTGGTGGTACATTTGTCAGACAACACAAAATAACTGACAATATATTATGGACAAACAACTGCAACTAAGTGGCACCTGGCTAAGTGAAACGATGTCAACATTCATTTGCATGAGTTGATATCGATGGCAAGTAAACTGAGTGGGAACTGAGATCCACCTTGCCTCTATACTAATTACTATGTTCCCTCTTTCTTTACACAGCATTTGCTACTTAATTAAGGCAATAAGGCAAACTAAAGCTTCTCCCTGTTTGTTTTCTGAATCTCCATATCAACTTTCAAATGGGAATTCTAATTTTTCATTATCAGTCCCACACCAACTAGAATTAGGCCTAGTTCCATAGCTCTTGATAACATTGTGACCAGATGATTACTGATATTGTGATAATGTCACAACTTTCTTAGTTTCTAGCAATCTCTAGGATTATTATGGTCCTGTCTGTAGAAGTGTAGATCTGGATCAATATTTTCTGAAGTAACATTTACACTGACACACTGGTCTCCAAGATGATCGTCCTATGTCTCGTACAGATAGAATCTAGCTGTTTAGAACATAAACCGTCCAAGAACAATAAAAGGCTCTCCTAACCCTACACTATAGAGCAGTGTTACTAGTGTTAACAAAAGAACTTTTGGGTGTGTGTCAATCTCAAATGATCGATCTGTATCTTCCGAAAGTTTCTCAATTATGACTAATAATTAAAGCACAGCACTGATGTGTAATCAAAATATACTTACTTGTTTGGATAAGGCTTGTAAATGGGTGGGTTTGTTTGTGATTTCGGTTTTTCAACTGACTCAAAATACTTGATCTCCAATCTATGCTCGCCGCCATATTTGTTGTTCTTCGCAATTAGTAGAGTTGGAGAATTGCTATTTTCGTACCTTTTAGGATCTGTTCATTCTAACTTCAGAATCAATATTTTGCTATAAGAGCCAGCTATTTGAGTTTTTATGCAAGATATAAATAATATCTTAATTAAATGGGCTTATTTACAAGGGTTTCTAAGTTTAATTTGTTTGTGCGAAATCAAAGCTGTATATGCATGATCAAGTGAGGTGCCAGAGCTAACCAGCATTGTACATATAATTTTTTATGATGAAAAAGGAAGACAGGATAGGGACGGACGGAGGGGGACGCAGTGGCTCTGTAGTATGGCGTCTGATCATGGAGAAAACAGGCCGGGCTCGACTTGCGGGTTCTGCATCGGGGGATGACAGGACACGAAGATCGAAAACCCGCATTTTTTTTCAGTGACTCAACGGGAAGCCCGACGTCTAGCCTTCTCGGATAAGGGCGAATATATTTTGGAAACCCCGTGTGTATGTTACGCACGTAATAGAACCCTTGGCAGTTCAAAATCGATGAAGGGTAGGCGGAGTGCTGCTGTCCGGGTAAAATTTCCAAATTCCAAATTTCTACGCACAAAATTTTCAGCAAAAATTGGCAACTTCTAAAAACTTTCTAAGAAAGTCGTACTTTCTTCGGATTGAAAGGCTTCAGAAAAACAAACAAGAAGGACGGAGAAGGTGGGAGACGGGACCGGGGTGGGGGAGGGGGGGTGGCTAGAGTTACGGACTGGCTAGAAGAAAGGATCGGGACGCAAGGAAGAAAAGACTTTGGAAGGCCCTTCCATCAAACATCGCTGCCAGTGACCACAATCACTGGCCAAAGAGTAGCGCACATTATTCTCCTGACCATTGACAGAAACAGACAGACTTACGTACAAAAACACTGACGAAGAGTTGAGACAACGGCAATATCCTTTCTCGAAGATGACACAACAATACAGAAACAATCTTACAGATACGTGTTATTACAGCAAGGAATTCCACGGTACGCCTAGACTTTGCCAACATGGGAAAAAATAGCCTATTTACAAATGATTACAATTTACAATTCTACTTTTTAAAAAAAATGATTTTGAAAAATGTGTGTGTGGTCATTACGAAATTGCATACGAAAATCTTGATGATTCTCTTAGGTCCATTTGTATCAAGCTGTTGGCTGAGTGTTTCCAAACACGAGGGCTTAGGCTACATGTTGAGCTGAGGAAAGAACTCAGAGGAGAAGACGATGAGCATTTAAAAGAAGATTTGAGAGGATGACCACTTAAAGCTAGACAAGTTTGTAAACTGTTTAACGATTTTTTTTTTTTTTTTGCTGAGAAATTTTGTGGGTAGAAATTTGGAATTTGGAAACTTTGCCCGGACAGCGGCACTCAGCCTACTCTTCCATCCATTTTGAACTGCCAAGGATTCTTTAACGTGCGTAACGTACGCACGGGACTTCCGAAATATATTCGCCCTTATCCGAGAAGGCTAGACGTCGGGTTTCCCTACACACAGGAAGCCAGGGGACCGTTGAGTCACTGAAAAAAATGTGGGTTTTCGATCTTCGTGTCCTGTCATTTCCCGATGCAGAACCCGCGAGTCGATTCCGGCCTGTTTTCTCTATGAGCAGACGGCATACCACATTGTTGCATTTGCTTTGATACGATATGCAATTCATCCTGTCTATAAGCCTATTAAGATTAATACTATTTTTACTCCTATGACTTAACACCATTGCTGCCACCAGTAGCTTACTCGCACTACTACCACCAGTGTCAACTACTTTTATTTCAATTTACTAGAACAAAAATTAGGCTATTACAACAATATCAACTACTGTTAGCCTGCTATTAGCTGTTGGTTGTAGCCACAACTGGTACAACTACTGTTATGGTTGTTATACTTGTATATTATTATACAATAATCGCCACTATTACTGCTGCTAGCCCTGCTCTTACCAACATATCTTACAGCTATTACCACTACTACTGCCACCATTTTTTTTTTTTTTTAATTATAGTGTTAATATATCTTTGCTAGACTATGAGAATTAGTTTGAATCAGCCCTACTTACTGATTCCAGGATACAACAAAAAGTTTGGAGAACAAAACAATCACTTTGCGCTTTCTTATGCTCGAAATATACGCTGTAAAAAAAAATAATAAATAAATTAATTAATTAATTAAACAAAGTTTAAAAATAAAGCATGGTATAGGTGTATGAAAAATAAATGTGTTTTTTCTTTTTGTTGAAGAACTTTCATCTTTTTTCTTTCTCTAATCGGGTTTTCAATGGTTTCATAAATGTGCTATCCTTGTCTTTTTTTTTTTCTTTCTTCTGTTTTTAGTGGTTGTACACTATTTTGTCTTGGACACGCGTTTCAAACATGCAGACAACAAGGACCATAGACTAGACATGTTAGCCTACTATTCTAAGACAGTAAGAGCAAAGGTCCCCTGTCGTCTGTCTATCTCTCCGATCTGTAGCACATCACCTTTGTCTGAGAGCTGATAACGGCCAAGAGGTATCTAAAACGTCTGAAATAATAATATTGGCTAATTCTGATCTTTATTTCTTCATTACTAATAGTTTGGTAAATAAGTTCGTAGAAGAGTTACAGGCGTCTATCAACCAAGCGCCGCTCCATAGGCTAAATGTCGCTCAGGTATGCTGGTAATCATGAAGTAGTTCCATGTTAGTGACCGAGGATGTCAATTTGATCTGGGATATGACGAGGACACTATAACGAGCAGATAACACACTTTAAAAAAATGAAGAAAAAGTGTGACAAATTTAGAAGCCGTGGAATTTTTCGTGTGGATATCACTATGTTGGGGTTTCTTTCTCATCAGCAGAAGAAATCTACTGTAAAACTTAGAAAGACACAGAGTGAATCGGCGATATTCATTATCTTATACCAGTTATCATAAATGTGTTCAATGCCAAGTATTGCATTATTCAACGACATTATTTCCAATCAGCATTGTACGAAATTAAACGTGTCGGCGGCTTTAGCACTTTCTAACTGTCGGAAGTGCGTCTCAACTGGAGGCCCTGTAAGGGTGTTCGCACAATTATGAAGTGATCTCAGTGACACTGTTTATGCCATTGCAGATCGTTTTAAACCCTGACCGAGACCCCGATTGTGTACATTTTGAATAAAATTGATTCATGTAGGCTCACAAAGAGCACTGAACTTAGATCCGTCTTCATCTTAAACTATCCAAATGTTGATTACTTCGTGAAATTCACTCATGGGCACCCCGCGTGTCATTTTCCACCTGACACATAGACATCCGGGCATTTGCACACTGGTCTCGGGCCGGCTCTACTCAGCCCTGACTCTTCACCTCGAGCTGTCCTCGGCCATTTCTTTTAACACCGTCGACTAGATCTAGAAGAGAAGCACAGAAGAACAGCAGCAATTCACCCGTCGTAAGTATGTCTAGATCTCCTTGTTGAGAAGTCGGAACGTTTTTGTCCACCTTGACTGTGAGTAATTTCTTCATGGCATTACCGGAAATAATGGCTTTATTGAGCTATGCATTTTTTGTCAAATTTAGTCTACATGCACTGAACCCAATTTGCGTTTAGGTTTGAAACTGTCAGGCACTGAGAGTCGAGCGCATTTTTGAAGTTGTGCAAACAGTTCAGTTCACATCAGTTCTAAATCATTTATCGACTGTACAGCAATCAGCTGGTCGGCAACACCGTGTTCGATGGTTGCTCCTCCAACAGCCCTCCAGCCCTCTGTCTCGATTTCTGTGGACGACCTCGCCAACAGATAGCCCAGTGATTGTCGTGATGTTGTCCATCGGTGACATTGCTGGTCTTCTTATTTTCCTACAGCCCTCCACCCTGCCCATCACTGCTGTAGACATGAGGTCCGTTTTCTGACTTCTGATGGCATGACCGATGTATCTGAGCCTTCTTTTGTTTATTTCGT
>JBCAUA010008945.1:0-13236 GCA_038406235.1 Peronia verruculata | reverse complement strand
AGGTTAAGCCAGCGGGGTTGTTCTATTATTTGGCATTAGAATAAATAGGCCTATATAAAAGTGGGGGTGGGAACAAATGAAAAAGCGCTGTTTAATGTCTAGCCTTTTGGGATAATGGCATACACATTTGTTAGTCCTGTGTGTGCGGCATGCAAGTTTAAGAATCAATTAAAGAGTAAGGAAAAACCCCGTAAAAATTTCTAAAAGGTCCACAATTTCTAACAACCCCCCCCAAATCTTCAGACCAAACTTGGCAATCCTATAAAGTCAAGCTAAAAAGAAATTGAGCCATCAGGTTCTAACATCTATTCAACTTACCATTGCCACCGACAATCTGAAGATGTGGATAATTCTGTTTGATGTAGCGGATTAAGTTGATCTGGTAAACTGAGTTCCCTTGAGATGAATCCTGTCATGACATAAATATACAACTTGGAAACAACTTCAATAATCTTTCGTTGAAATAAAAACTGTTAAATCAGGTTTCTTTCTGGATTATTTTGATTAATCTATAATAACACATTTCACTGTGCAGTGGGAAACTATGAATCACAAGTGTAAACCTTCATTGGTCTCATTCAGAACTTAAGGAAATCCATGGCAAGGATTCTCAAGCCAACCCAAAAGGAAAAATACAATGACGCAATACATTTTCCTTTAAACAAAAGGATATCAAAACCCCCCCCCCCCCCCAACAATGTCTATCCAGTAACTGCAAAAATTAAAAAAATGCTTTGAAATGCATTTTTTAAAAATTTTTTATCTGAAAATGTAATGCATCTCTGGGTCTTACCCTGAGTTTATAATTTTTAAATTAAAAAAAAGAATATTCAAATCAATTCAACGAAAAAAACACAGATAAGATGAATTTTTGACCTAAAAAAAAAAAAAAAAATCTTATGGTTTAATCATAGTATTGTAGCATTTATGGCCTCTGATTGCCAAAACTGCTGTCCACAGATGGCTGAAAAGTGTAAAAACATAAGGTGGCCTCTGTTAAACATGAACACTGACACCTAATGTAATTGGACTGACAGTATTTTAACAACACTGGTTTGTCTGTGTTTAACTTCTGTCTTGAGATTTACACAAAATACTTGGTATTTAGTGAGTCCAACAATCGCTCTCTCAGATATCAGGACTGTTTATGAATATTTGGCAAAATATATGGTGAGCTGCTGTAGGCTTATCCCACATCAATACAAAATAATGCAATGGTTTGTCCTAGCGATTTCTTCCAAGCATGAAAAAAAAAACAAAAAACATGCACTCTTGGCCAGTGAAGATCAGATGTGGTGATAGGCCTGATTTCATGGCTGGTTGAACCTTGAGGAGCTGGAAGTAAAGTTTAGAAAAGCAACATAATGCTCTTCTGGCATTGGAAATTGCAATTTAAGAAAGATTTATTGGACATTGCATATTCCAGCTTACCAGAACAACAAAGTCCACCCCAGCTTGTACCAACTGTTCAATTCTCTCTTTGTCATCTTCATGGGTACCAACTGCAGCACCAACAATAAGTTGTTTCCTGTGATTAGTAAAGAAAGAAAAATGGAATTAACCATTGTCATTCACAAATTAACAAAGCACCTTTTTTTTTTTTTTTTACTCCACAGATACTGTTAACCAATTTTACCTAAAACAAAAATTTGTAAAATTCAAATATGCAAAAATTTCACTTAAACAAAACATGCAAGCCAGGAAGTAAAAACAGACCTACTGTTGATCTCAGGTACAATGAAGCCGCCCTCATTCTAAACATTTTGCCTGCACTATATATATGACATTGTCAGAAAGTTGAACTCAAATTTAAATTTTACAACTAACTTAAATTACTGTATTCTTCTCTCTTGCCAAGGACATTTCCAGTTCACGTTAAGTATTGGGCATGATCAATGATAAACTCACTTCTCATCTTTTGATGCCAGGGGAAATTCTCTGTTCTTTTTCATATCTGTGCGAGCTATCAATGAGACAAGTTCTCCCTTGTCATTGACAATTGGAAGCTTTCCTATATGGAAAAAAAATAAATTTATAAACAAAAGATTACATATAAGAACAAACAAAGCACTTATAAAACTAACCATAATAGAGATTATTTTATTTAGCCCCTACGCCCTTCCAGTGCAGACTGTAAGCATCTTGCAATCAGTTATTACCATGAAACACCCACAGGAAACGGTATACATTCTCAGCTTCATGAGAAGCATACAGGGCTGCTACCTGCTGAGTGATCAAAATCCTTGTCAGTCTAACAGTATAATTTATTGTATTGGGATGGGTACAATGTCAACCTTGGGTTGTGGGTGGGTCCTCAGGAGCTGTGACAGGAGCTGGATGTCCCTACCAAAACAAGTCTTGGGTAGATGAAGCTCATCAGCTTGGGAACACAGTCAATCTTGGAAAAATGCCAAACTTCAGTTGCCTTATGGCATACCTGGTTATAGGGAAGGCTTCAGGAATAAAACTCAAGGAAAAATCCAGTGTGAGCCCCTAAGGCAGTTCAATATTCATAACAAGCTTGCCATGGCAGCTCCTGTGATACAGCTGGTGCCAAACATCCACGCTGTTCTTTTGGATCCATCAACAAGGTGGAGAGGTGGGACATGGGCAATTGCTTGTTTTCCATAATGCCCAGCTCAGATAAGTATCAGGCTAACCTAGAGAGGACATTGCTGGCACGGATACACCATGTTGCTGGATACATCTGCCATGGTCAGCACTGACTGAAAGAGGCCTATTTTCATCACTATATCCATGTCACTTTGAGTGAAGTCAGGAAATCGTTTTCTCCAAAGACAAAATGTCAGACCTTGTAAGGAGTTGGACCTAAAAATTCTGATCCCAAGGCCATCGATACCACACATCAAAGGCTTCAGAAGACTAAAGTTTGAGGTATTGGAAGACAATGAATAAAACATTCAAAGCTGGAATTTAACTCTTGATTTAAAAACAAACAAACAAAAATGTATCACCACCAAACTTGAATCTATTATGCTTATTATAGTCTATGAATTGTACAAATGCCAGTACTTCAGACCTGTTAGCCTGGGCCAGGAATAAGTTTTCAAATTGGCTACATCCAAAACAAGTTGTCTGCATCCATACTTTGCACAGTTTAAGTCTTGATACAGTAGCCAAGGATATAATATGTGAATTTTGCTCAGGAGTTGGGGCTTAAGAAAATCCAACATTAGAGATTCAGGATCCATTTTATTTATTTACTTATTTTTTTTACTCATTATAATTCTTACCAAAAAAAATAAAAATAAATAAATAAATGCAGAATGATGGTAAAGGAGCCTTTCAGATTTCATTTGAACAATTCTACTCATTTCTTTTCCACCATAACACTTGGCTTTGTCATCCATGTTACCAGTGTATATAACAAAACAAAGGGAACTATGACATTTTGCTACGTGGAGTTACACCAATTCTTGACACTGCTGCAAAGAACTGTAAAATACTACTTTTTCATAAAGCAATCTGAAATAGTTATCTAAACTGCATTCTTGCAAATGAACCCCCCCCCCCCTTTTTTTTTTCCCTTTCAGACAGTAGAATTCTAAAGAATGAAACCTCTTGTGAGCCATAACTTATGAAATTGTCCCAGTTTTATATCAGACATCTCTCTAACACCTTCCAATATACCTTTTTTGCTCTTTTGCAGGATGAGATTAGCCTCTTTCAGTGTAACATTGGCCTCTGCTACAATCAGATCATCAACACCTGTCATAACCTGAGGAGAAACAGAAAACCTTAAATTACAACTTTACTGTCATCTCCATTGGACACAGTGCTAAGTGAGAGTGGTGACTAAATTTTCAAATGCACATACACAAAACAAAGGAAAATAAATAACTCAGAATGAAAGTAACAAGGGAGAAAAGTATTAGTAACCATCTTTATATTTCTTTGAGAAGAATGAGATTATTTTCATAAAAACTGATCTGCCTTTCTATCTGTGAAATGCAAATATATAGCACATGAGATTTTACTCCACACTCCTACTGCAAGCCTATCAATTGCAAAGACTACGGCATTTATTTTCCATTTTATTGACTCTTTAATATAGAAGTGAAAATACTCCACTAAATCTGACCAGCCAAATATAGTGAATTTAAGAGAAGGTTGATTATTCTGTGGCCTTTCACACATTTTGGTTATTTGCTCACAATGCAGCAAACACTGTATGGAATCTGATGCAACTGGTCTGCATTTCTCCAGCAGAACAAAATAAGAAAGAAACAGGTTCTCTCTAACTTACTTGTGGAGTTAAGATGTCGCACTAAGACTTCTTGATAAAATCAGTCAGTTGCTAGAGAAGACTATCGAGAAAACTGAATTTTACTGACCATGGGGTCACAGAAGCTAACTCTTTGAATGCCAATATCGCTATTGCTCCAGTACAGTCTATAATGAATACAGAAACTCTGGCTGTGATTACAGTAGTTTTGATATATATGTTATTTTATAGAGTATGTTCCTTGTCTCTTGAAAGCTTTTTGTTGCAAGCTCTCAGCATAAAAAAATATAGGAAGGAGTTCTCAGCAAAGTAAAGGGTGAAATCCTAAACGAATATATTTGCACAGAGAATTAAATAATTTCTCATCACAGTCATTTCTCTTTCCACTCATAGCAAATAATGACTGTACCAGAAGAATTTGACTCCAATCTTGTTTTTCCTGATATACATAACTTGAAATGCAAAGGGGAAACCAAACTTACATCTGCAAGGCATGTGGAGTGCTCACTATGGCTCAAGAAGTCAATGTCTCTCTGTGTCACCAGACCCACCAACTTTTCTCCCATGTGTCCATTCACTGTGATGGGGACTCCTGAGAAACCATACATCTTTTTTGCAGCCACTACATCTGCGACTGTGTGCTTGGGGGACATCACAATAGGATCCAGAATGAAGCCTTGCTCATATTTCTGTAGGATACAAACACCATGAACTGAACAAGACTGCTCTTTCTTTTCAGAGTTTCAGAATATAGATATTATATATTCCTCAGTTCCTATATTACATACAAACGAGTCAGCCAAATAAAGCCAGCTTTATCCAACATTTATTGATACACTCTTTGCACCAATTACAGTAGAAACCAGGTTTCAGTGCAGCTCTGAAAATTAAAGTAAAATTAATAATAATAATTTATTAAGGCTGTAAAGTCTTCTGATTATTTTTTTTTCCACAAAGCCATTTTCCTTGGGGGGGGGGATGGGACAGAGAGAGTCAGGATTGGACGGTCCCTTTCTTCAATTCTTAAAAAAAAAAAAAAAAACTAAGTATATCGAGGATGACTTCATGATTTCAGATACAGCAGTCTATGCAAGATGCCATCATATAAAAACTTTAACCATACATCCACAAGAGGACGCAAAAAAAAAAAAAAAAAATATACCATCATTTACTTATCACACTGTTATATGCTGCTGAACAGGCAAAGATACATTCACAGATAGTTTAGGTGTGTAGGAAGAAAAATTTCTCATCCAGTCATCAAAGAAACCAAATGCATGAATATGGATGAACATCCCAGACATTAACAGCAAAGGCAAAATAGTTATTCAGCACATGTTATTACTCAAGGCAACAGATGAGCTCGAGACTGAATTTGATCTACTCACTTTGACCTTCCTGACTTCATTGGCCTGGAACTCTGGTTTACAGTTGTGGTGTATCACTCCCACCCCACCACACAGCTGGATACAGGAACAAATTAAAAGACATTTTTACTTTTTGTTGTTTATGTTCATCACAATTACACCAAAACATTTCAAACTTCCATACAGTGTCATCAGAACAAATTACAAAGAATAAAGCAAAGAGATGCAGTAATGTATCGTTTCAATCAAAATGTTACTGCTTGTTATTCAGATCCATTATAAAACACCAGAGCTATTAAGCCACACTGAAGCAGACCTGATGTTTTCATGTCACTTGCAACAAAAGATAGAAAATTTAAAAAAAAATAAAATAAATTAAAGGACGGAGGGTCAGCACATTAGGGCAGGTATTCGCATTACCCATGACTGCATCATGTCACATATTACCAATTTGAAGCAAAATTGCCCGATTTTAACAGTTTTATATCCTGAAGAAATTGGCCAATGCACATCCTAAGTGGAGTGATTACCCTCCTGATGCAATAACCTTCCAGTCCTACACTACAAAACAAGAAAAATTCTTTTCCTCTTAATTCTGATTACTGAAATGAATGATTTATAATCATCTTTGTAAAGATGCCCTTAGGTGGACTTTTTACCAAGCTGGTTATTCATCATCCTCTCAGTATAAATACAAGGTTTAGGAGTACATGTAAATAATATAGTGTAATATATGACCAAGCTGACTATCAGGAAATTTGAAGTTTGAGACAACACCAATCTTTCCCTATTTGTGTCCATTCCAAAGGATGCTTATCTCTCATGACAACCTTAACTCTACCATCAGATATTTACAGTACAGCAGCTCACTATTATGCTGCATCATGCTCTTTTATAGGCACATAAACAAGCAGCCAATTCATAACTTTAATGTTTCCTAATTCTAAAGTAAATGAAATAAATCAAGGTCTGTTGTAGTACTTACTGCCATGCCAATGGCCATGGTGGATTCTGTGACTGTGTCCATAGGGGAAGACACCAATGGAGCTTTAAGGCTGATGTTTTTTGTAAGGGCTGATGTGAGGTCCTGGAAAGGCATTTGTACAAGATGCAGTTAAGTCCGGTTATGGTCAGCACTGAAGTCTACAGTACTGAATTTATTACCAGCAAAAGATGTACTTGCACACTTGGCCTCAACTTCTTAACTCAAAAAATATTTTCTTATTTTTAAAACTTCATTGCACATGAATGTGTGAAATAAATGTTTTGTTTTCCTCCTGTTGAAAAAATTCATTAAAAATAAAACAAGTGTCCATATTTAAAAAAAATAATCAACTTTACAGATCAATCTATTTTTTTAAACAGTCATTTTCTCAGAAATATTAAAGTAATGATTAATGCTATGAGAATCATTTTATCAAAATCTTACCACATCCTTTGCAGCAAAGTCTATGAAGCCCGGAAGTATCAAGAAATCACTGGAATACAAAAGTTTAAAACAAAATTATTCTACAGGAAAAACTTGCATTTCTTTTTCCAAGCATTCTTCATTTGTCTTATTTCCATTTATTGCATCACTCTCCAAAGTGTCCTAAAAGTGTCAAAAAAAGAAAACAAACAACAACAAAAAATTGCTGGTATACCAATAATTCTACAATATTGTTGTGTCACCCCTCCACAATGGGCCTTTTTGTTATACACATCTCTGGTCCAAGTAAATTTGAGAACCATCGCTACAATCACATAAGAGAACTATACGACTACACAGCAGTTTATAAGAATGGCATAGGGCTTTTCCTGGTTTGTGAGGCTATACTTTACAGTTTGTGCAAACAGAAAATTGTCTAAAAAAAAAAAAAAAAGAAAGAATAAAATTCTATATGTGCTCCTTCAAGAGATGGGTAAAAAAGTTGTTTTCATATTCATATGACTGTGTAGTTAGATGTATAATGGCAACATGAAATGAATATCTTTTTTCCAGGTTGTAGCTAATTGCCAGGTCCTATGAATGCCAAGTCAAGTGATTAAATCATTGAGAAGATCAATCCCTCCAAACTTGTAATTTATATCGATGCTTTAAGAGTTAGATATTTGTCACTTGCATCTTTTGAAACCCAATACATTTATAAATCAAGATAGAACAACTGCAAGAGTCTAGGGTAAATGATTGTCTAACACTCACTTGTAAGTAAGGCCATCTCCAGAACCAAAGAGTTGAGCTCCTGTCATGCCATCGTCAGGTACATAGCCTGTACCCCCTGTGATCAGGTAGTCTGCCATACTGTGGAGCCAAGGAAACAAAACTAAAGATAAAACTCACTACAACCAGTCAAAGTTCCATTCTGAGCAAGTTTCTCTTCCATTGTCAACAACAACAACAATACAACAACAAGAAGTTTTGTGTTTTTCTGATATCTCATTGATTAAAAAAAAAATACATGTATGACACAGAGTAGATCTATGATTACTGGAAAAATGGAAGGTCGTTCAACTTGTTCAACACTTCACAAATGTTTCATCATGTCAAGTTCTGATTTAAATTCTACAGATAACATGTGACTTGTATTGACAAAAGATTAAAATAAAGTTGAGAATTTATACTGAAGTATTCTGCTTTTCTGCAAGTGTACTTGCGCAAATGTTTCAGAGCTGAAAAGAATCATGTAGGTAAAATTAATGAGGTTTTCTACATACACGAAAAAAAAAAAGAAGAAGAAGAAGAAGTAGACATACAAACTGGACGAGACAATCAAACAACCACAGGTCCCAAAATACAATTTTTGGCCATGATTTTAAGATGAAAATGACAACCTTGTAAGAAATTTCCAGTTTTCTTACATCTGATGATAAATGTACATGTTAAATATGGCATGAATGTGGCTACAGATTAGTATGTAAAAGCTACTGCAGTGAATATATAGTCAAAGCAAAGCCAGGGACAGTGAGAATCCAGCATATCTTGAAAATAGAAGCTATCACCACAAAAACAACATGAAAATGTGCAAGCTATAAATGTAGTGACTTTGTGATATGTAAGTAAGAATCCTAGTTCGTTGATTATGTTTAATATTCTACATTGCCAACAACGTTTGTCACATTTATGATATCACTATCATGTATATTATAATTGTGTTCATTATGATCTTCCATGGAATAGCAACTTGATTATCCAACCAAATATGGTATTACCCATTATGTAGCTGACTGTAGTGATACATCATTCCAGAAATATTTTAAGGCAAAATAGACCATAAAAGCAAATCTGTTACATCAGCTGGGCTATGTATTATACATGTATTTAATATTCTGTACTTTGATCAAGAGGAAGAAACAGACTGCGAGGTGTTGAGTGAGTGAAAATGGGTAGTTGGAAGGAGAAAAGAGGGGGATCAGAATCAGACTTTTTTTCAAAGAGATGACCTATGTTTCTCAAATTCTCTTGTATTCAAAAAAAAAAAAGAAAGAAAAAAAAAAGAAAAAAAAAAGAGGGAAAGAGACAGAGAGAGAGAGAGCGAGAAAGACATTATGCAAAATATCTGTCCCACAAAACCACTTGAGTTTATAAAATATTTTCACCAAAACTGAGGCTGAAATGTTTTGTTCAAACAATGTTAATGTTATGAAAATTAAGTTAAAAATAGATTAAAAGGTTGCTAGTAAATCACTGATAGATCAAATTCCAAATAACAATATTCTGTCACAAAGAGACAATTCTTAAATTGAACAGCTTTGAAAGAAGAAGTGCTCATGAAAAAAACCCACAATTCTAATATGATAAAATGTTAAATATAATATCTGAATGGTACTAAAAATTCTCAAGTCTTTACTTCCTGCTGAAAGATAATCAATTTCGTGTACCAAATTGAGTGGCAGCTCCCAAGTACCAGGCTTAAAAAAAAAAAAAAAAAGAAAGGGAATAAAAGATCAAAGTTCTGCTCACTTTAAACAAATAAAAAAAAAAAAAAAATGTGTACTGTCCAAATGAGACGTAAGTCGCTGGATTATAACCGAGAAATCGGGCTTTGAATGTTACGAGGGGGTCAGACATCAAATTTACTTTTATTCAAGAAATTGAAAGTACATTCATTTCTGAACAATGCAATATCGCTCTTACCCTCAGTGTATAGATATTTCTTCATTAAAATCAAGTTTTTGTGAGGTAGATATGTAGATTAATGCATTCCATAGTTCAGTTAAACTCGATTTTCTCAGAATTTCTTTCATTGCCCCTTGTCTCTTTAAACTGCAATATCTCTGACTAGAATAAAGCTAGCTCAAAACTTTTTTTCACCACCTGAAAAAGGTATGAGATAAGCTTTCACATGATACCAAAAATCCCATATGGTGAAAAATTGACATGTACAACGTCTCATTTTGACTGGCTGCGAGACATATGCATAATGTCCACGAAGCTCAATGAATCCAAAGTATTATTATACTATGAGTACTCGTAACTGCATCTGTATTGTTAATGTCCTGCCTGTAATAATTACATGTATATCAGGAGCATTTTTTTTAGAGCGAGAAGCTCTTTTCAGTTACCGGATACAATGTGACAAGGTAATTGAATGTACATGTATATGTTATGATTCAAGAAGTTCATATAGGATGATCACTATATTTACATAGTGAATTTAATTTGAAGCGAAGCTATTCTTTTCTTTGTCCTTATTCAAATTTAAAAACATAATACACGGAGAACAAACATTTCTGCAAATGAAAATTTCTGAATTCTTTTATTTTTTTTTTTTAATGCAACAGGAAACAAAGATAAGTTGAATAATTGACAGATAAAATGTCTTGAAAATAGAAAAGAAAAGGCTGCTGAGTCAGAGGGTGTGATTAGCCTTTCTCAAATGTTGAAGCAAAAGATAAAAAACCAATATGACTTGCCGGACAGAGGACATCATGCAGGTTTACTGTGGGAAAAGATGAAAAGTCTTATACAAATTATACTGTCCCATAAGACTTGACAAATCTCTGCTAGAACATTAACAATTGGAGTCTTGTTTTTGCACTGGTGTGGTGTTCCCCCCCCCTCCCCCCAACTATTGTGACCAAGTGGTCTGATGCAAACAGGCTTCCTATCTGATGGACTAAAGTGAATTGTTTGATTTGATTCTGGATATTGGACTGGACCTTGTAGATTTCATATCTAGGTTCTACACACTAGAAGGGAAAAGTTTCACACCAGGACAAGTGGTTTCTGGAGAGTTAATGATTAGGGTTAGTGCAAAAGTCTAAGTGACTTGGACATTTAGTTTCAATGCTAGGACCACTTGGCTGGCAGCAATAGACCCTTGAACTATGTCAACCGCCTGGTAGCAGGAGCAAAAGTCTCATCCTTACTTATTATGTTTCTTCAATTAAATATAATATTGATGATATAATTAGTATACATGTATATAGTTTCAAAAGCTGTACTTATACAACCTTGAATGTTCCATTAACGTCTAGTTCAATTCGTTTTCAGAAAGATGTTTTGAAAAAAATCTCTAGAAGTAGAAGCACTGTTCAACAAGTGAAAAAAAAAAAAAACATAGGTGTCAATAAAAAAAATCTATACCCTAAAAGCTGTTAGCACAGGAAATCTGATTTCTTTTCAAACATCTTGGGCTCCAATACATGTCAATAAATAAATTTCCTGCTATATACCTTAATTCACCTTTCTTTAGAATTAGAGGAGAACCAACAGCCTGCATAAGGAGATTTTTTTTTAAACATAGGTCAAAACATTAGTCCCTTGCAACCCAAAGTGTATGACAAGCATGCGCATATTGACGGTATTTTGGATGATAAAAACTGAATATTACTCAAACATACCATGTTTGTTGTTTGGAAGAACAACAACAACACAATGCATCATTCTATTGAATGCACAATTCGGATTAAGTACCCTCATGAATTTACTATTAAATTGCTATCGCCTCTTTAGAGTAACAACAAACGTAACACTTTTTTTTTTCTCAGGTATATGCAAACAGTTCTGCCCACCAAATTTCAGATAAAATAAATACATTGAGCACTTTGCGGGTTTTATTTTTATTTTGATTTATAGTGAAGATTGAAGCAATTTTGAAAAAAATGTATTTAATAACTAATTCAACTTCCATTGATACCATTCTGAATTGAAATAAAGTTTCTAGATTAGGGATTTGGTTAACTCTGTGTGCTGTCAGTGCAGATAATATCTGCTTGGAAATTGGATTTGAGCAAAACACAGTTTTAAAAGTTTATAACTGTGTGACTGTTGTTTATTTGAGTAAATTGCAATCTATTAAAACTACAGTTTGGAATGTTTTGATCATATGTTGCCTGAAAAAGTGAAACAATGTGAGAAAAGTTCAAAATTCTCCCTCAATGCAATCTCAAAGATATTAAAATGTTGAAATGTTTTACAATGGTTTTGATATACAATGGTCTCCACATAAATACCACCCACCTGGTCCCAAATAAAAAATAAAACTAAAAGCCCAATGTTGAGCTAAGACACACGAGTATTCAAGGTGTAATTTCACGTCTGATTGTCCACCTCAGAAACACACAGTGCTAGGTGTGCAGCAAAATGAAAAAAGGGTTGGAGAAAACAGTGACAGAGTCAACATATGCCTAGCCCATACCAATAAGCTTAGCCTCTTCAGTGGTCAACTATTTTCCTACTTCAATCAGTGTAATTTTCAACGTTTGTGTGACAATCTGTAGGGTAGCATAATATCATCCGTTCATTCAACAGTTATACTGTCATGTGAAGACCTACCATGTTTGGATGCTATGCATTATTCATGAATGCCAAAAAAGGTCTGGAATTATCAGATCTGATTACAAAATATACACACACACACACACACACAGACTCAATGGAGAAAGCTGTTTTAACTGCAGGGATAAAACTTCAACAGTAATGATAACCAGCAGTAACAATCAACTTATTGTGGCATTCAGGACAGTGCTTGTGAAACTTTTCAATCCACCTAAGAATGAGCCCATCCAACCAAGTGCCTACTGAATGAGCTATAGCTGAAGTCCAAAACTCTGGAAATTGTCACGTATTAGACAGCTCAATTTTGAAAACATTTCATACTTTCCAACTCAAAAACTTTCAGTTGTAAAAAATGTTCTTTCACATAATAGCTGTATAACAGAACATCTAGCATTGCACGTGGTACAACCATCCATTGAATAAGGCCACTATAGGACTTTGTCCAGGTATCCAGTTACATGTCTTGTGGCCAAGTTTGTCATTTCATTATGAGCTGAATCTTCATTCTGAAAATAAAAGCTATTCTTTGAAGTTTGGGGGAAAGCTTGAGGTCATAGGCGACAAGGAGGAATATCAAGAATGTTCCACTAATTCTGTTCCAACTCTTCCAAAGCTTGGATTGAGTGTAGTGTTGTGCCTCATTATGCCAATACACCAATGGGAGATCGTTTCGCAGATTATCTGCCCCTTCCAAAAGAGGGACTAGTATTAACTCTAGAACTGTGATCCAGCCTAAGGGCTACAATGCCCTGTGGAGCGCCTTGCCGGGCTTGTCAATCTGGATCACCAGCGCCAGTGCTTAGCCTCAGGGTGTTTGTTTTGACCATAGAGACTCCGCCTTGGCTTCAGACTGACACAATGCA